>BPTQ01000005.1:357147087-357214587 GCA_019973895.1 Chrysanthemum seticuspe | reverse complement strand
AGTCATATTTTGGAGTGCTTGCCAATAAAAGAGGCTGTTAGTACGAGTATCTTGTCGAGAAACTGGAGGTTTAACTGGACTAGTATCAGCCAACTCGTATTTGATGAGAAGTTCTTTAAACCAGGTCTAGATGGCGGAAATAACTGCAGTGAGAGGACTATAAGTAGACTTCTCCTCCATCTTAAAGGTGTTGTAACAAAGTTTGTCCTCTTTATACCATCTCACAAGATATTAGATGTTGAGGAAGTTAATCATTGGGTTTTGTTCTTGTCCCGAAAAGGAATTAGGGAGTTCACAGTCATAAATAAGCACCGAAAACCACTAAAGTTGCCTACCCATCTTTTCGCTTGCCTAGAGCTCAAACTTTTGAAGCTTTTTAATTGTTGTTTCCATGTGCCACCTGGCTTTTGTGGTTTTCCAAATCTACTGAACGTGGACTTTACTCTTTTAGAAATTATTGGTCGAAATATTTGGGAATTCATAAGTTGGTGCCCCTTACTTGAGATTCTGAAAATTAGTTATAACCATCATTCAGGCAAAGTGCAACTAGTTGAGATTACAAAACTTGAGAATCTTAAGGTGTTATCGTTGCCATTGCGCGACCTTGAAAATATAGCCATCAAAGGTTCAGATATATTTGAGCTTGTTGGTTCCCTTCCGAAACTTCAAGAGCTTTATCTGAATTTTCAATACTGCAAGGTATGACTAATTAACTTGCTTATTTGAAATTCAGTTTAC
Source organism: Chrysanthemum seticuspe (assembly GCA_019973895.1). Lineage (NCBI taxonomy): Eukaryota > Viridiplantae > Streptophyta > Magnoliopsida > Asterales > Asteraceae > Chrysanthemum > Chrysanthemum seticuspe. The sequence continues at coordinate 357,213,849 of BPTQ01000005.1, read as the reverse complement.
AAACTAGCTATGCAGAGCTTTATGAATGCTTAAATATATGAAATGGCTTTGTACCAACTGTAGTTAGCGGGTGGTAGCAGCAAGCTCGTCCCTACTGTATTTCCTTGCCTCAAAACTCTTACATTATACGCAATAGATTTTGGATGTTCTACAAAGCTATCATGTGCTTTTGGTATGATTTGGGGGTCGCCAAATTTGCAGCGCCTTAAAGTAACAGTGAGTAAATGCATTTTTATCTTACTGTGGTACTCAAAATCGCATTGTTCATGTGAACATTATTTATTTGTTCTTGTAGGCTACATGCAAAGATGTGGTTCCACTACCTTCACCTGTATCTTCACTTAAATGTTTGGAGGGACACTATACCAAAATGAGGAAGCTGCAGCTACAGTCTGTTCGGTTTTCATCCTTTAGAGGTTCAAAGACTGAAGTATGCTTGATAAAGTGTATACTTGCTTGCTCCCCTTCGCTAAAGAGGATTGCTATCTATCCTGGCTCATTCCAAGCGTCTGGTGGTGAAAAAGGGAAGTTGATGTTTGCTTCCAAGCTGTTAGAGCTCCCTCGAGCCTCAACCATCGCTGAAGTGAAGATCCACTGGTCTCACTCAGAAACTTGAACTTGCCTACTATTCCCTATGGTTTTGGTGATGGTGTTAATCTACAGTCTCATTAGTACTTTAATGTAAGATATTGGCTAAACTATATGCTTGATGCTCTTGTTTTGTTTCAGTGGGCAGATGCGATGATTAGCCTTGTACGAAGTAATAGTTGGTTTCTTGTTTGTAATGTTACTGTATGTATTATATTGTTTATTGTAAGTTGGTGTGTGCCGTTTAATATAAGTTCAGTTTTAACCCGTAGAGTATGCACCGACTGTTATGGGTTGCGGACACGTATGCAAGTACGTGAAAGATCACCTGAGATAATGTTGGATACATCAGGAACTTAATGTGGATGACCGTCATGTAGAAGTAACTTCAATTTGATATTGATCTAGCTGTTTTATGTTGCATGTTGGCAATTAAAAGACGACTGAAGTTGGGGTGTTTTAACGATCAGGAATTGAACTCGAGATTACACACAGAGATCACACACATTTTAGTGTTAAAAGTTTTATACATATTTTTCATTAAAGCTTATAAAGAAGCACCTCACCATTAAGACTCAAACCCAAAGTAATCATTTTGCCAAGATCATTGACTGATCTTTGCAAGTCCGCCCACGGATAGGTTTTGACTTTCGACAAGTTGAGCACGTATGCAAATAACTTTGCTGGTTCGACCCAACTACCAGACTTGTGATCACTAGGATGGACTTCAAGTCAAATGATATGTTCTCAAACATCATATCGATGTTGTTTGAGCTTTAGTTGTACAACATTGTTTATACATAGGTCTTCGAGGTTACTAATAATTCTCGAAAGCATTGATACATACTCTTCCTCATTTTTTTAAGGAGTCACAAATATGTTGGATCTGGATATGTTCAATCTTGAACAACTCATTTCCGACAGAGTAATATTGGGTGAAAAATGCTACAAAGAACTTTAGTGACAGAATGTACTAAAAGGTGACATTCTACACATCATGAATTGAATTTATAAGTATCGACGATGGGGCATGGCCGAGGGGCGAGTGGTCACTTTTCCCCGTATGGCCACCTCACGACATACTAACACACGGGAAGGCTTGAGGCACTTCCCCCGGTCGGGGGAGAATTCTTTCGGTGCGCATGAGGAGTGAGTTGATCGGACATGCATGATTCAAATTAACATAACCATATCCACTAACTGATCGAGGTGTCAATTGATTGATGCTCACTTTATACTTTGTCATTACATATATAATATTAGGGAAAAATTCACAAAATGGATCAAAAACCATTTAACCATACCTTTTGGGCTTGGATTAATAGACCCGGGTTCAAACCTCTTTCATGGCACTAAATATCATTTGGTATCATCCCTCACCGAAAATGCCCATATTGACTCGTCAACGAGAGGTCTATCGAAGAAAATGGCCAGAGTTCAAAGCCCACCTTTGATAAGTACAGTCACTCGGACATTTGTTCATTGCTTGGGGCCGGGTCTTTGGCGGAGGGTCCGGTTGGCATCCATAGGATGCATGAGATAAGGGTGATCCCACCGATCTCCACCTTTTGGAGAACTTTGATGGTTCGACCCATGTACCCGACCTGTTTTTCAAATATCGATGCTATTTGCTCTTAGTTTTACAACAATTCGTATGTTAAACATCGATGCTATTTGTTCTTAGTTTTACAACAATTCGTATATTTTTGTCATCGAGATTACTAATGACTTATTTTTTAAAACATTGATGTATACTTTTCCTACTTTTTGAAGGAGTGATTTGCACACTTTCATAAATGATTGAGAATATAAAATTTTAAGTGTTTGGACATTTATATCTTTATAGGATGAACATAACTAAAAATAATGTGAGGATATAAATGTCAAAACATTCAAAATTTGACTGTCTCAATCATTTATGAAAATGTGCAAATCACCTCATATTTTTTAAGGTGTCGAAAATATGTTAGATATATTCAATTCATATACCTTAGAAGTAAACATCACTTACTCTTGTCTAGCTTCAATATACATTATCGTTACATTTAATGAGAGTATAAAAAACTTTAAATTTGTAGCCTTTAAAACCAACTCTTGTCAAACATGCTACTTTATAATTTGACATCTTGAACATAACTTCATACAAAGTCGACCAGTGATGCAATTTTTGATGTTCTTCCTTTTACGTCTTCAAAAGTGCATTCTTCACCTCCCTCACAAACTAGATCTGTTAGGATTTATGAGGGATAGAGTATCATAAGCAAAGATCAGGACCAACAAATCAAAACACAGTCATATTCAGAACAAGTGCAAAGATCAGAACATCAGAGGTTTAGGAGCAAAAACTGGTATTTCATTTATGAAGTCAAGTAGTTCTCCTTTATAAGAGATTACAAGCGACATTCAAAGCTTAACTACAAAGAAAACTTACTATTTAAGAAACTATCAAGATGACCAAAATGCCCTTATAATACTAGCTAAGTTAAGTAGTACCAAAATTACCAAACTACCCTCAGGAGATGAAGTCACAATATCTAACAAGATCAAATCGAAGAAGCCCCCCTCCGGCTCATTTCACGTGAACTGCTCTAACAATATGCTCTTGCCATCTCATCACCGTAACAAACATCCATTGACAGTCAGACCTATTATTGCGAATGTGTCAACATTGACTAAGATACATACAACTTTATAAAAATTTATAAAATACCTACAACAAATAACAATTTTATCTTTTTTTCAATATGAAGTAAAATCATAATACAAGGAAGAGTAACTTTTTTTTATCCCACTTCGACTAGTGGAGAGGAAACTGCTAAGGAAGAGATGTTATAAAATCATGTTCCTAGCGCGTTCATTGTAAAAGTGGAGCATTTTATAGTTCTTAATGTTGTGATGCAGATTTAGATAATAAGGTGCAAGCATTTTATGTGCTACAACACCTTGCCATCTTGAACGTGCATCCTGATATTTGTAAACTATAGTAATATAAGTTAGTATAAAAACCTACTTGTTACTCCCAAAAGCTTATAATAAAAGCTTTGATTATGAGCATGTTTCTATGCTTGTCTATAGAAGTTTTAATGTTATGTCATCCTTTACTTATTATTACCAACAATGGTAAGGTAGCCGACTTCACAAAGGCAATCCTTAATTGCATCTTACACCAGATGTACGCGCCAACAAAGTACAATAACCTTGGTCAAATTTCTTCCCTTCTAAACCTTTAAGAGAGTTCATGGCGGTCCGTACAACATGACTTGGTTTCTTTGGCGAACCAACACATGCTTACAACACTAGGTTCATACTACCGTAAAGTTGAAGATACAACCAACACATGTATCACTTTGTTTGTGATACAATCCATGGGAAATATGAGTTGAGAAGCATACAAGAATAAGATGTAATATTTATTTTTGGGCATTCTCCATATAATCTAATGCCAAACAATAAACGGAATAATCAAGAACAATCAAATAACCGAACGCCCAATATGGGGATTCTTTATTAGCCGTCAATAATGATCAAAAACTGAGTTTTATGAAAACCATAAACACATTATATGTCTAACCACAAAACAGGAAAGAAAATCACAGCAAATACCAAAAAAAGGAAACAAATCCGAAAGTTCAAACTTGTTCACCAAGTTTGCTTGAGTATATATACAAAACCTAGTGTGTTTGTAAATAATCTCTTGTGCTCATTAGCTAAACCTAAAAGTGTTTTGTGTTTTTTTTTTGTCCAAACCGATCGGCCACACCTTTGTGGGTGTCGATCCTCAAAACTTTTCCACATCAAGTTATTTGTTTAATCAAAACTAGCATTACTTTAATTCGGTTTAGTACGTGTGTACAAGAAAGTGGTAATAACACAATATTGTTATTATTCTTGGATTGAATTACAAAACGGTAAGGGATAATTCATATAATCCTAATTAAATCAAATTAAGGTTCTTCCATTGCTAGTTTGTGGATTTGATTCTTGTTCGGCTAGAATATATTCTTCTTATGTTAATTAATTATTCGTTAATAAATCCTATACGCTTCCGCATGTATACTTTGATGTTTTGTGATTATTTATTGATTGTCATGTTATATAATTCCAACAAACACTGACCTGAAAAAGAAAAAAAGAAAAAATAGGCCATTTCAGGATGGCGATATTTATAGTTGGTAGTGTCGTGTGGTGCTCATATAAAATACTTGTTACTTATAGTAGGTAAAGAGTCGTGTGGTATATTTTACAAGTCTCATAATACATTGGCATCTTTATATAGATGGATCTTGTCGAATGAAGACTCTTTTGTTACTTGAAGATTATACTTAAGATGCATTCTTACATATGAGTCGAGATGCATACACGAATAAGATGTAATCTTGATTCTTGCATACCTTTCTTTGCCAAGATGAATGACTAATATCTGCAAGCTAACTCTTGTAAAAGTTTCGCCTTTCGACGAGTTGGACACATATTCTAATAGCTTTTGATGGCTTGAACCAACTTATTAATTCAATCACAGTAGTAATACTGGGTGAGAAATGATACAAATGAACCTTTTTAGTAAAAAGTAAATGAACTTTTGTACAAAATGCTAATACTATTATCTCAAAAAGAAAACGAAAAAAAAAATAAAGAAGTAAAAAACAAATAGCAAAATTGTAAAACTATACTGAAATTGTTCTCATTTATAGTTTTGTCTTTAACTCTTTGGAAGCGCATGCTCCATCTCCATTCGGTGCTTTGGTTGCGCTGTAACTAAAAGTTTTTCGTAAGGATGGAGTTTGCATTTCCGAAAGGTTAGATACAAAACCTTCAAATTTAGTTTTAAATTTAAATGTTACAAATTGTTTTTGATGAAAAGAGTGTAAAGCCTTTTTTATTAGGCGTTAAAATATCTGTACATCAAAAGTGAATTCTAATATTTGTAAGCTATATATGATAATTAGTGTAAAAAGCTAGAATGCAGTGTAAGTTTCTCCATATCACGACTTTGAAATTAGGTTAGGAGCATTTTCATTTACTCGTCTTGGCGAACGAGCATTTTCATTTAATCTTTTTGGTTCGCCTGTATGGTATTGATTGTCCTTAATATACAACGTAACAATCTTATAAACGTACTTTTAGCAAAAATAACTCTTGTCCAACATTATTTGATGCTACTTTAAAATTCATTAATAACTTCAAAAGTGCATTATACACATCCCTTACATATCAATGAGTTTGGTCTTCTTAGATATATAATCGCTGTATAGTGATCTACGCAAGCTATATAATCGTTGTAACCGCTATAACAGTATGCTCTTGCCATCTCATCACCACAACAAACATCCACATCTTACATCAAATTTACCTTAATTCATTCAATATGAAGTAAAAGTAAGCAAGAAAACTTGAATATGTTTGTTTGTCCCGCATAGACTGGTGGAGAGAAAACTGCTAAGGAAGAGATGCTATAAAATCACCTTCCTAGCTGATTTCAATTTTTAAGTGGAACATTTTAAAGTTCTATGTGTCATGATGCATTTTAAGAAGATAAGGTGCAAGCATTTTATGTGCTATAACACTATATCATCTCTCAATGCATCATGACATTATGAGAGAGCAACCAAAAGCATTTCTTGGTTTCCTTGGTGAACCAACACATGCTTACAACACCACAAAATTTACAAGGCCTCTTTTTATCATCTATTATACAATAAGATTCATTCACATTCATTCATTGTGTAGTATTCATGACAACATTTGTAGAGTAAAGTCGTGTGATTGAGTGATTAATAGCATGAGTAATTGCGAGTATGCAGAGAGTTGCACCTGAGTAATTAGCGAGCATGCAAAGGGTTTATGTCGTTTTCATGGACCTGAGTAATTGCAAGCATGCTAAGTGTTTATGTGGTTATATTCAGGAAGCATCTAATATACAGTTACAATATTTCTGGAATACAAACAAATGCTATGGATCATTGTCTGATCACTATAAAAGAGATAGACTTTCATTTATTTCCATAAACCATACCAAATCGTTTTATAATCTATAAAAGTTAAGTAAGTTTTTTATAAACTATATCAAGTTATATATAAGTTAAAATAGGCGATATAAATCAATAATCTTACAAGTAAGCTTAAAACTTATAATTTTAGTTTAAACTAGTTTTTATAAGTCTTAAATGTATTTTATAGCTTATAGTTATATGGGTCGAATATGTATAGTTTTGATTATGTAGTAGATTTTAGGAACTCGTTATAATTTACGTCGCGAAACTTGTGTCAAGTGAAATGAGTCGGAAGTCAAGTCGCGGACCAAATTGATGAATATTTATACTAAGTGTACCCTGTATCTTAGTGGGCTTTGGCCCAAACAAACACACCTAGACTTAATGGGCTGTGGCCCCGTATAAAACAAACACACCCTTTTTTTAGTGGGCTCTTGGGCCTCGACCTAGCCACACACACTGACCCAATTCATATCCAAAAATTTATAACAGTTGGTGAGATTTTGATACAAAAGGAGTAAAATCAAGTGTTCACATTTCGAGCTTGAGTAGACAACCTCGACCTCGCAACATGACTCGAACGTTGGACTTGCATATGGACTGTTGGTTGGGTTCGATGCCGCAGTCACACGACTCGCTCAGGATACTATCCATGTTTAATTGGCAACGCAAACCAACATACCACATACCAACCAAAACATACAAAGTAACACAAGTTTTGTTTGACATAATTTATCAAGAGTCACCACTGTGGTTTGAACCATAGTGGGTTTTGTCCCAACACGACTAAAGTCTAAACCCCAAACTAGTAGTATCCCCTTAACAGCTCTTACGGGTTCGAACGTGAGACTAGCAAAGCAATCATATTTTGCATGGAAGGACACATAAAACTAAACACTTGAATGCGAAAATGTTTCTTGCTTTTTGCCAAAAATAAGAACATAACACTTGGTCTTATCACATATAGAGATTCGTGTAACCAAGATATTAGGGTCGAATAGTTTCTATCGGAAAGTGATTACACGATTTCAAGTGATATCTGGTACCATTAATTATCTACACCCTACTGGTCCTAAACAAAACTAACATATAGCACCTGATCTAATACATTTGAATATGTCTATCAAAAGCGCCATATGAAAAATGCCTTACAAAATATAAAGTAAATCATGAACACAATATTAATAAGGACAATATAATTAAAAGACAAAATAACACGTAATAATATATATATGACCCGGAATGACTTGCATTCCAGATGACCTATGCGGATTCTCTTCCTCTCTTCATCTTGTCAACTCTTAGCACCACTGCGACGTATATCTTGTCCATGGTTTCCTCAGCAAACCTAAAAAGCTTGTGTCTCCAATCTTTTTTGAACAACAAAAGTCCAATAACACCCCAAAACCCTGTTGCAAAACCGCACATTATGTCCATATAGAACCATACCTTGTTTGATTTATGATTGGCCGCTTTACTGTTTTTGTGCGTTGTTGTTTGGTCTTCATTATTGGAGCAAATCTTTTGTAATGGAGCACCACATAGGTCTCTGTTCCCGATATATATTGATGGATCCGTAAGGGTCTGCAATTGATTTCCTGTTGGAATTCGTCCGGACAAGTTGTTGTGTGACAAATTCAAATAGCTCAAAAAATTCAAAGCTGCAATACTTGGAGGGATCGGACCGGTCAACTGGTTTCCCGAGAAATCAAGAGAGTTTAACGCCTTCATGTTTCCAATGCTGTCTGGAATGCTGCCGTTGAGATGATTATTAGACAAATTGAGACCCACTAATGCGGAAAGTGACATAAGCTCGGCAGGTATTTCTCCGGAAAGGTTATTGCTTGAAAGGTCCATGTTTATGACATATATGAATGTCCTTGTATATTCAAGAGAGACACCTTTCATCACCTGAATCAGATTTTCTTCATCCACGTAACTTCCAGAATAGTTTCCAAAAGAGCTACCGGTCTTCATACCATTCAACTTTCCTAGACAATGAGGGATGGGACCCATTAAGTTGTTGTGTGCCACATCCAAAATTTGAAGTTTTGAATTATTGCACAAAGATCGAGGAATACTTCCAGTGAAGTTATTCTTGTGTAGCCTGAAAACTATCAAATTTGTTAAGTTTTCTCCAATCCATTAGGGTATGTTCCCAGAAAACCCATTATCACCCAAATTTAAGATAGTCAATTCTTGTAAATTCCCCAATGCTCGAGGAAGCTCACCTGTGAAATGATTGTCGTTCAAGTTTAGCCACTCTAACTTTGATGATTGTGGTAATATAGAACTTGGAATGACACCGGATAATTGATTTGAGCTAAACTGCATGGTATACAAGTTTCGCATGTTCCCAAGACATTTAGGAATTCTTCCAGTTAACCTATTTCTGGAAAGATCAAGAATTTCCAAATCAGTCTTTCTACACAATGAAATAGGAATCGACCCATTGAAACGGTTATCATACAGTAATAGTGCGTTATCATAAGCTTCTGAAACACCAACAGTTCGTTTATTAGGAAGGTTTGTTAAAGGTCCACTGAGTTTATTGTGAGAGAGATCAAAGAAAGCAATAACAAGCATCTTCCGCAACCATGTCGGCAAAGGTCCTGTAATGCTAGCATTAGACAAGCTTAAAATTCTTAGTTTCTTTTGTGATCGGAGCCACTGTGGAAATCCATTTATAATCTTGCTGGAACTGAGATCAGCAGTTTCCTATTGAAATGGAGGTTTCCACTCACGTGAAACATTGAATGTCAACTTATTGTTAGAAGCGACATCCAGGTGCTTCAACATTGAAAGCTTTGCAAAGTGGGCTTCAGTAATTACTCCATTTAACGAGTTTGAATACACTGAAAACCGCTCCAATGAAACAAGTCTTCCTAGAGATGTTGGGACACCAGTTAACTGATTGACACTAAGATCCAAATATCTTAAAGCAGTTAAACTTCCAAAGGATTCTGGGATTGAACCATTCAAGAGATTACGATAAAGATCCGACTCTTCCAATAATCTTAATCTTCCCAGAGATTCAGGGATTGGACCTGTTAGCTGGTTAACAGAAAGATCCAACTCATCCAATAATCTTAATCTTCCCAAAGATTCAGGGATTCGACCTGTTAGCTGGTTATCAGAAAGATCCAATTTTATTAAAGTAGTTAAACTTCCAACGGATTCTGGGATTGAACCGTTCAATTGATTACCAGAAAGGTCAAGTTTAGTAAGTTTCCCAATGAATGTTGGAATGGGACCTGTTAGCTGGTTATAAGAAATATCCAGCTCTTCCAATAATCTTAATCTTCCCAGAGATTCAGGGATTGGACCAGTTAGCTGGTTAAAAGAAAGATCCAGCTCTTCCAATAATCTTAATCTTCCCAGAGATTCTGGGATTTGACCTGTTAATTCGTTTCCGTGTAAACTTAAGCCTATTAAATTGTCCATTCTTCCCAAGGAGTATGCAGGAAATGCACCTTTTAAGTTATCTAAGCTCAGCCTCTCGAAAGCGTATTGGGAGCATTCTGATACATTTTTTGGTGAGTCAGTCAATTCAATACTAAATTGATCAGCCGATACAATCAGTTCTTTCAAGTGACACTGTCTCCAGATTCCAAGAGCCTCAATATGCTCAAAGTTGTTCCACGAGAGATCAAGCCATAAAAGGTTAGGCATGATAGGAACCGATGAATTCAACATGTTTGATGAAAGGTCAAGGGATAATAGAGAACTCATGTTTGTTAAAGCAGATGGAAATCCGCCTTCAATTAGGTTCGAGCTAAGATCCAGGTGTTGGATGATAGAAATTGCGGTGGAATTAAGATGATTGGGAGATAGATGCGTGTTTTGGAGCCCACAATCTGACAAACGCATCGTTGGAAAATAATGGATCGTGTTTAGAAAGTTTGTAGAATTCCATGAAAGACTAAAATTGAAGTATGAAAGGTCCAGGAATTCTAGGGATGTCATGTTCTGAAAAAAGCCTGGAAATTGACCTTTGAAATTATTGTAGCCAAGATCTAGATGCTTAATGTTGGCAAGTGTTGTACTCGAATTACTAAGAGTACGAAGATCAGCATTCGTAAACCCACATCCTGACAAACTTAAGTTTACTAAGGAAGGCATCATGTAAAACACCATGTCACGGTTTTGAGCCTTACTAAGATTTAGATTACTCAAGTCAAGATACTTGAGTAATGAAAGGCCAGACATCCATGACATATCATCTGACATCAGCGTGCTGTCACTGTATGTGCTTGATGTGAGATCAAGAACTATTAAATTTGAAAGATTTCCAATGTGAGGAGGAATAATACCAGTAAAATTGGCATAGGAGAGATTGAGGTAACTTAGCTGTTTGAAGGATCCAATGAATTCAGGGATCCGGCTTCCTCGAAAATCATTACCACTCAAGTCCAAGAATTTTAGATTCCTCAAGTGTCGTAAAGAAGAGCTCACCTCGTTACCAACTAACCATTCATCACTAATGTCTTCTTCACTTCCTCCGAGATGAAGGCTTTCAACTTTCCCAGTTACTTTGTCGCAATGGACTCTTTCCCACTGGCAACAGTCATAACCAACCCATGATGACAGCATATAATTAGTGGCATCGTAGACACTGTTTCTGAACTCGAGTAGAGCTAATCGCTCTTGCTTAGAGCAAACTGCAGTGATATTTGGAGCACACGAACAAGTATTTATGTTTTAAACAAAATACAGATTTAAAACGAGAAGGATTAACAAAGACCAGTGATTCGCCATTTTTATTAGTATTGAAATACAAAGTGTAAAGATGGGTTCAAATAATGGCTTGGAAGTCCTTGTGACTTGGGGTCAATGGAAAAATTATATCCACAAAATTCATATCCACAAGTCTTCACAAAATTTGTAATAACCATATTCACTATCAGTCCAACTAATATCATGAAGTGATTCCTACAAAGGCAAATGGTAAATTGCAACAAATATATTTTGCCAGGGTGAAGCCTTTTGACCCAAAATAATTTGCAACAATGGAAAAGTTTCCATTTTTTGTAAAACCCAAAAAAGAGAACGTCGCATTGTTGGAGTAGAATGTTTTACCTATAATATTATGAAATGCAAACTTGATAAAATTATAAAATTATTAAGATCTAGAAACAATATATAAACACGAACTTAACAAAAGTGAAAAAGACCATAATTTCACTTATAGAGAATCTTCTATCACGAGACAGCAAGATGCATCCACAACCATTTTATCCGTAGCTTTAAGAAATCTGATGTACAAGTGATTTCATCATAATCACATAAAAATAAAATTGATATCTCCTTACAAGCATTCATTTGTAAATGGGTCGGTGTAGGTTTTGTCTTATCTCTAACGGGTCAAATGGTTAAGTAGACTATAATCGAATGAGTCAAATAAGTTGAAAGACATCCGAAGTTTATTCAAATATACATAATTGCATTTACTTTTAGTATATTATGTACTTAAAAAAGTTCAGATATGTGTTTGCAGGTTGGCCCAACTTGTTTTAATCACACTTTGAAAACTAATGCATATTGACCATTACCCAACCGGTCCAATTTGACCTCATCATTTTGGATGTAAAAGCTAAGAATTACTGAAAAGTACTCTTTCCAAGCTATTGTAACAAAAATAAAAAAAACAAACTGAATTCAGTATCAACAACAAAAGTAAAATATACTTTTATGGCGACTTATGGCAAAACTAACTCTTTATTTTTTCCCCCGGTATGAGAGAAGCATATCCGAACTTGTAGAATAAAGTTAGAGGTGAGAAAGAATAAAATAAATAAATGTGATCCCTCTTTCTGGATGGTGCAGTTATATCCAAACATGTCTACTTTCTAGGAATTAACATATTTAAGAATAGTCTTTGTGTTTGTTCTGTAATTACTATGAATGTGAGGTTAGATTAGAAACATAAAACATAAGAATGTCAAAACAGGTATGATCAGGATGTCAAAACGGGTCAGGTGTAGTGCCATAAAATATTTATAGTAGGTAGTGTCGTGTGGTGCTCGTCTAAAATATTTGATACTTAGATTAGAGCAGGTGAGGGTCATGTCGTATAAGTTTCATGATACATAACCATCTTTATATGGATGAATCTTGCCAATGGAGACTCTGGTTTGCAATATGTACAAGAAAGATGTGAAAAAAATCACAAAACACTTCAACTTTTTCTTCAAGATTCATAGTTTAGATGTTTCCTTGCGTATGTGAACCTCCTTTTAAAGGCGAACGCCACTTTTTTTTTATACAATCCAAGAAAAATAGGAGTTCAGACGCATAAAAGAATAAGATGTAATCTTGATTTTTGGGCATTCTCAATATAATCTTTCAATTAGCAATCTTAGAATGAGGTACACCATTCTTTAGGCTTATAAAGAAGCACCTCGCCATTAAGATTAAGACTCGACCCCAAAGTAATCATTTTGCCAAGATCATTGACTTGCAAGTCAGCCCACGGAGAGGTTTCGACTTTCGACAAGTTGAACACGTATGCAAATAACTTTTCGACCCAACGGCCAGACTTGCGATCACAAGGACGGACTTCAAAATCAAATGATTTGTTCTCAAGCATCATATCGATGTTGTTTGATATTTAGTTGTACAACATTTGTTTATACATAGTTTGTCCCAATAGAACTTTAGTAACATACTGTACTAATACTAGTATCTCTCAAAAGAACAACTTAGCAGGAAAAAAGAAAGAGTATAAATGTTTGTCCCACATCCACTGCTGGAGAGCAAACTGCTAGAAGGAGATGCTATAAAGTACAGGTCGCTCACGAGCATGTCATCTACCTTATTAGTTTTCTTAAACTAAGCTTCTAAAGTCGAATCTTCTATGGTTTTTGATATCGTGTTTTATAGCCGGTGATTAAGTGTAAGCCTTTGCCGCTTGTTATAAAGCATGATATTTATAAACTATATACTGATTATAATTAAAAACTGTTTCTGATAGTTATCAGCTATAATACTTTAATATGTTGTCACTTAGGGGCAAGAGCTAAGATGCATTGTAAGTTACTCGAATACAGGTTACTCGTCTTGAAATTGTGCTTCGATTGTCTTCGTTTGACAACAACATTACAATCATATGAATGCATCAGAAGCATTACGTTTGTAGCCTTTAAAGGCAACTTCTCATACACCTACAAAGGTGCTTTCTTCACCTCCCGTGCAAAATATTATCGGGACAGTGATGGTATATATGTCTTCTTAGAGATATCTTCAGTTTATACACAAACTAGATCAGTGAACCCCCACCCCCCCCTCGGGGTTCATTAACAAAGTATTTCACTCGTATAATCATCAAAAGTATACAACTATTGTGTTGTGGACCCCCACCCCCCTCGGGGTTCGTTAAACATACTTATAGAACACAGTGTAAGAAAGACAACTTGATTATGAGCGTCAAATGTACGCTCCAACTAGCACAATTACCTTGGGGCGAAATCCTTTCCTTCCTTTTAAGAATATTCATGGCATTCTATACAACATGAATTGAAGTTATGAGTATCGACCATGTGGAGTGGCTGAGTGGTCACTCTTTCCCGCATGACCACCTCATGACACACAAACACACGGGAAGGCTCTCGGGCACTTTCCACCGGGTCAGAGACAATTCTTTCGGGGTGCGCATGAGGAGTGAGTTGATCGGACAAGATTCAAATATAACCATCTCCACTAAGTGAAATGTAAATGGATTGATGGTCACTTTATACTTTGTTATTTGTTTGTCCCACATCTACTGGTTGAGAAGAAAATACTAATGAGTGTTGGAATAAAACTTGCTATGATGAACAAATCACACGTAATATATATGATATACTTCATTGATACTTGCAACTTTCGTTCCATACATTCTTACAGACACTTGACCATATATATACATACCGAAAAGACACTAACAAGTTCTATGAACCATTGTGACCCTTCACCAATAACTACCATTAACTAACTTTCTAACTAACTATAACCGCTATTCAGTTATTAACTAACAAACTAACATGTTCGGCCCTTAGGCTTTGGGTTTATTACGTACTATATACTAACTGAGTTATCTGATTTTGTCATTAACTTCTAATATTCCCCCTAATGACAAAATCAGTACTTCTTTTATTTCTTGACGTGTCTTCACAGCAATGTAGGTTCTTTGTCGCTTTGGTAAATGAGATGTGCTTCTTGCTTCTTGTCTTTATCCTTCCATTTGGTGCATTCGTATGCAAAGTGACCAAATTCACCACATTCATAGCATCTCATTTCTTTCTTGTTTTGTTACCTCTTCCACGTCCTTTTTCTTCTTTACTAAAGTTTCTTCCTTGACTTCTACCACGACCTTGGTTACTTGAACTTGCCATTAGAAGTTTGCTCTGGTAATCTTCTTGCGGTTCATCTTGACTCTTGAGGCGTTCTTCATAAGTTATCATTCTTTCTATTTCTTCTTCAAATGACATTTCATCAACTTCCGAATATTGCTCGATGGATGCCACGTTTGGTAGAAACTTGTTTGGAACTGAGTTCAACAACTTTCTTACTAGTACTTTGTCTTTAAAATTAAAACCAATACTTTTACACTTGCCTCTTATGCTTCCCAATTTTCCCGCAAAGTCATTCACGGTTTTGTTGGTTTTCATTTTTAATGTCTCCAATTCGCTTTTTAAAGTTTGTAGACGTGCTTTCTGAACTCGGTCTGCTCCAATATAACGTACTTTAATTGATTCCCATACTTCCTTCGCAGTCTCGTATGGTGCAACTTGCATTAGAATATCTTCCGGAAATGTTGTTAGGATCATTGCTTTTGTTGTATGCAACTTTCTTTCATCTACTTTTTCTGTATCTTCAAGCGTTTCCTAGAGTCCATAGGCCTTTAAGATTGTTTCCATCATAATTGCCCATGTGGTGTAGTTGGATTCATTCAGTTTTGGACATTGAAGTGCTATATTTCCTTGTTCTCGAACTGATGCTCTACTTGAGGCTTTATCATGCTTGTCACCTTCTACCATGCTTTCTTACTTGTATACTTTCTTACTTTCTTTGAAACACCGAGGTTTCTCTTACTGGTCGAAACACTACGGTTTCTTTTATGGGGTGAAACACTACGGTTTCTCTTACAGGGAGAAACACTATGGTTTTCTCTTACTTACCTTGAAACGTTAAAGTTTCACTAACTTACTTACTTTGAAACGCTAAAACGTTTTCTTTACTTACTTACTTTGGAAACACTAGAGTTTTCTACTTACTTCGAAACACCAAGGTTTCGTTAAACACTAGATTCCTTAAAAACGATAGGTTTCTTCTTACTTCATACTATGTGAACCACAATGGTTTAGTTTCTTACTTCTTACTAGTTTTGTATTTTTCTAATTCAAAATAACTTATTTTTGTCTCCCTAAATTGAAAAATATCAAAACTCTATTCTTACTGTCTTCCAAGTTTCTGATTAACCTTGATCAATTTAATATCAATTCTTAGTTACTAATGTTTTTTTTTTTTTTTTTTTTTTTTTTTTTTTTTTTTTTTTTTTTTTTTTTTTTATAAATCCTTTAAAGAAATATTGACTTACTAAAAGGAAATAAAAACAAAGTAAAAAATTACTAATCTTACTTCTATCTGACCAAGAGGACCCTGCTTTCTTTCTCCTTTTATGTCAACCGTGAACAGGTGGTACAACAAACACATAGAAAAGAAAAATCTCATTCTTACCTTTTTTCTCTTTTCTTTTCTGGTTTGGTTTATCAGTCTGGTCGTTGGGTAATCAAATCCGCTTCCTTCTTCGATCGATGCTTTCTCGATTTTGCTCAATCGATGGTTTTAATAAACCGTTTGTCTTCTCCGGTTATGTTTCTCCGGTTAACCTCTGGTCTTTTCTCAGGCCTAAGTCCGATTGCCTCCGTGCGTTTCTTCATTTTGATCGACTGGTATGATTATTTTCAATCAACGATTATGATCACTTGTTATTCTGTTTTTGATCGTCTTCTTATTTCTCCAATCGACGAATGAATAGGTATTCCTTTTTCCTTACTTTCTTTCCCTCAAATTTGATTATGAACCCCTGGAACCATTCTCCCCTTGATCGATTAGCCTTGGGCTCTGATACCAATTGTTGGAATAAAACTTGCTATGATGAACAAATCACAAGTAATATATATGAATATACTTGATTAATACTTGCAATTTTCGTTCTATACATTCTTACAGACACTTGACCATATATATACATACCCAAAAGACAATAACAGGTTCTATGAACCATTGTGACCCTTCACCAATAGCTACCATTAACTAACTTTCTAACTAACTACAACCGCTGTTCGGTTATTAACTAACAAGCTAACATGTTCGGCCCTTAGGCTTTGGGTTTATTACATACTATATACTAACTAAGTTATCTGATTTTGTCATTAACTTTCAATAATGAAGAGATGCTATAAATAAGTGGGCGCTTATTTTCAGTAACAATACCTTGTTTCTACTACACAAGAAATGGAAGAGTTTAAAGTTATAAATGTTATTGGTTTATTTTGATGGGGAGGTTAGCTTATTATTTAAGCGTTAATTTATCCCCCCACTCGTAATGAACCTCTAATATTTGTAAACTATATAATTATTAGTCACAATTATTTATGATGTTTTGGAAATATGATAGTTTAATGATGAACCTTTTGTTTTCTCGTAGTAGCAATAGTTAGAATGTTAATTACCTGTACATTGAGCACATATCGTGACTATAAAATTAGGGAAATGATTTTGACATTCAAACATTTTGATTGACACACTCTATATTGTGCATTAACTTGTTGTACTATACATATATTTTGCTTTATCCAGTTGTACATATTAGTGTCCGAATCAAAAGCTAATGTGTGCAAATCATCTCCCATAAAATTAGGAGCATGTTGTCTGCTTGGTGTTGAGTGTAGTTTTCAATTAGGGGTGTCCAAAATAAACCTAGGAACAAAAAGAACGGAGGAACCGTATTGATTCGTATCAGAACCAAATTGTATATTAGATACCTAGTCTGGTTTTTGGATCTTAAAATTCCAAATTTTTGGTTCTCGGGACGGTTCGGGTCGGAACCGTCCAGTTCCGGTACTTTCCTGAAAGAACCGATACTTTTAAAAGTATGAAATTTTACAGGGTTTGTTTGAGACATTGTGTACATGCAGCTAGGGGTGGCAATTGAGTCGTGTTCGTGTTGACCTATTCGGGTTCGCGTATAGGCGGGTTGGTATAACCTATACCCAAACACGACCCATTTATTAATCGTGTCAAGAAACTCAACCCTAACCCAGATCTGCATAACACGTATAACCCATTTGTGACCCGTTTAACCTGTTTAACTAAATAGGTCAAACAATGATTAAGGTTGGTGGTTTGTTATTTTAACTAGTTTAAATGCGAAAATGATATAAGGATCTAAAGTATAATAAAAATAACATACAAATAATAATACGGCAATTTTGAGAGTTATAATTGTCAACTTTAATGATAATTGAGGTATAATCATAATTTACTCATATTAAGTACATAAAAAGAAACATTTAATCCACATCTAACATAAAAAACTAGGTTATATTTTTTATTTTTTGAGTCTTGTATACTTAAGCGGGTTCACGGGTTGACCAGTTTAATATTTACTCAACCCAAACACAACCCGTTTGTTAAACGGGTTAGACGGGTTGACATGTTTGTGACCGAAACCTGTTTATCTTCAACCCAAACCCGTTTAACTTCGTATCGTGTTCGTGTCGTTTATTGTGTCGTGTCGAGAATTACCACCCCTACATGTAGCCTTCTAAGAAAAAGGAAAATAAAACCGCATTAGTAAGCTGTAGCAATAAAATCTAAAACCTAACCCTAAGCTTTAATACATTCCAAATAGCGTCAAGCTATTATTTTAATATTTTAGAATTACTAATATCATCATCAACATCATTCACCCAACATAAATGTACTTTTTTCTATATATTTTTTCATTTTTATTATGATCATAGTTGATTAGATAGTGATACTAAGTTACGATCTGATGAGATCAAAAATTAAACCTTCGTATATGACAACTTTGCTTATATTGATAAACTATAATATCGAGGTGATAATTAAGTGTTTTTTAGAGGTTTTGAATACAAATGCGTGTTCTTGATACTTTTGAACAATTATAAACTTATATTTTGATATTTTGTGTTTTTGTTTATGTTATTATGGACAAAAGGAATTATTTAAACGATTTGCATTGTTAGAGACATTTTTTGTGTATATGTATTGATATAGCACATCCTTTATGAATGATTGACAACAAAAATAATAAATTTTTTAAAACACTTCGGTTCTTGTCGGGAATTACCGAAAATTCTCGTACCAAAACCAAATATCCTACCGGAACCGAACCGAAGATTATGGGACGGTTCTTGGTTCACATTTTCCTTATTTTTGGTTTTCGATTTTTCTGGTTTAGTCCGATTCTAGTACCATGAACACCCCTAGTTTTAATATACAACATTAAAACCTTATAGATGCACTTTTAGCCTCTAAAAGCAACTCTTGTCAAATAAGTAAGTGTAGCTTAATAATTTAAAACTTTCTTTTTAGAGGGTTTTAAACACTTTATAATATAATACAGATAAATATTATCTTTATTATTTTAAAAGATTATCAACTCAAAGTTAATATTTCAAGAGAGAAAAGTGTTTTTAGTGTTTGTACTATTTTCCTAATAACTTGTATGACTTAATATGTCTATTAAATATTAATACAAGCTTTAAAGTGTTGTGAAATTTGTTTATATATAAAATTATGAGTTAACTACATGTTTGGTTTTTGTGGTTTGCGAGATATAACATTATTAGTCTAGTGGTTAAAAAAGTCTCAGGTCTTGTCTTGAATTGAACGAACCGTAATAGATTTGGTCCAATTCCATATTAACCATTTGGATAAATTTGACTATTAAATATAAGAGCATTTGTGTCCTTTCATCCATATTGTTTTTGGTAAAATGGTGAATGTATATATTAAATCTCAAATCATACACATAATGAAATTCAAAGCTACTAGAATGGACATGCCCATAGCAGTTAAAAATGTAGCATGAAGAAACCATACAAACAACTGCACAAACGAGCATTCAATCACCAATTCGTCTAGTCTAGCATTTTGTGACTAGTACAAGGCAACCACAGAGAAAACTCTTACTTGGCTACATTTCCTATACATACAAACACCCTACATGTGTTCACCCATGAACCACAGAGGCTCTTGTATTAAGGCATCACCAATAAAAGAGAAAAACTCATGTTCTCTTAAGATTTCCAATCATTGTTGTTAGTTTTAATATACAATGTTAAAGGGGTGTTTCTTTTTCACTTATTAAGTGAGCCAAACCCTTATTTCATCATAGGCTAAAGGGAGTGGTGGTGACTGGGTTGTCATTCACATCTGCGCCACCTCAACTTTCTCTCTCCTCTTACTTCTCATCACTCTCTCTCTCTCATCATTCATCTATTTTGGTTAACCTCCCCGCACCTTTCATTAAAATACACACTTTATACAAATACGGCACTACATATCCCACACACACTCAAAAAACAAATAAAACATATTTATATTTCAAAAAAACGGGCCCATAACTTTTGCAAGTCACCATAGTGAGACGGTCACCATCAGTGTTCAAAATTGTCATGACCTATGTTTGCTGTTTTGGGTGTGCCGCGTGACAGGGTGGTCACGGAGGGGGTTTTCACGCCCACTCCGTCTGGCCTTAATGAGAATACCCATAAAAATCTCTTTTCTTGAATAAGTGACTAAGAGCATCTACTATGGTAAACCTTTTTAAAGGTTTATAATTGTGTTTTGACATTAAATTATAACTTTTTTTGTTTGTTTTACAAACCTATCCTCACTATGTATAAACCTTTTCAACTTTTATACATATCTCACATAATTCAAATGCATTAAATTATGAAAAGGTTTAACATTCCATACTTCTTCATGCTACATATGCTTGATAGATGTCCACAATGATTTATAAATTTTTAGACCTTTTCATAACTTTATAAACCTTTTAATAAACTACCATATTAGATGCTTTAATATAAATATCTCTCTTCATACCACTTAATTTAAGAAAAACGTTTATGATGTACTTTTAGGCTTTAGCCTCTAAAAGCAACTTTTGTCAAGCATTATTTTATGCTACTTAATTATACGTTATCTCTAACATAAAATACTTTATAGAGTAAAGCCGAAGTAACCATATGGCCAAGATGATTGACTAATATTTGGCAAGATAACCCATGGAAAGGTTTTGACTTTCGATGAGTTGGGCACATATGCAAATAACTTTGATGGTTCGACCCAACTACCAGAATTGAGATCTTAAGGAATAACGATGAACTTCAAAATCAAATCATTTGTTTTCAAACATCGGTGCTATTTGTTCTTAGTTTTACAACAATTCTTATATTTTTGTCATTGAGGTTACTAATGACTTGTTTTTTAAAGCATTGGTCTACACTTTTCCTAACTTTTAAGGTGTCAAAAATATATTATATACTCATTCTTAACCATCTCATTTTTTTAGAAAGGCAACATATATAACGGGAGTTAACCATCTCATTAATATGGTTGAGAAAACCAATATGCTTGTCCTACGTCGGTAGGTGAAGAGATAACTGCTAATAAGTAGATCTAGTACTCATAAAGGTGAAGGACCAAGCACTAGATCGTTGAAAACAAAAAGAAATACCGACTCTTAGATAACTTCCGTAGGAAGAAGCCATGATCACAAAATCTTTTGTAATCTATAGAGAAACATTTCATAGATATGAATCTCGTGGCCAGCACCCTGAAACGACAGTGAAGATGTGAATTTTTTTAGGTTTCTACAAAACTTACGTTTTAGATGGAGCTGATTACGATATTTCATAAACTATACAATTATTTTCAAAAGTTGTGTATAACATTTGTTAGCCATAATTTAAAATATGAGTAAACGGCTTTTTTGGTCCTTGTAGTTTGACTAAATAGCAGGTTTGGTCTTTATTCTTTTGAAAGTGCACTGATAGTCTCTATTGTGAGGTTTGGATTGCATGTTTGCTCCTTAACCAAAGTTAAATGACTAAAATATCCTTTATTTATAATGAAGAAACGAGTAATTTGGTCATTTCACATCGATCGAGGGGTTGTATTTGCAATCTAAACTTCAAAATGAGAACTATTGCTCCACTTTCAAAAAGATAGGGACCAAACCTACAAATTGCCTAAACCATAAGGACCAAACCTACATTATCCGGCGTTATGATACCGACAAGGAGAAAAGGGCAACGACGTTGGGCGCCAAGTTATCACAACAACGTAAGTTGCAACTTATTTACTTATTTATTATTATTATTTCTTTTCAAATGGGTTTTTGGGGGGTGTGTGTCGGGGGGGGGGGGGGGGGGGGTAGGTGTGTTGTGGTTTGAGTAAAAAACAAAATTTGTGTGTGGTTTGGTTTGGTCCGAATAAAAGATAGGTCCAAATAATATATGATTTTTTATTATTTTTTTTAAATTAAATTTTTTGTTTTATATAATTTGTACTTTTATTTAATAAATGGAAATATAATTTGTTTAAATAATTGGAAAATAAATTAAAAGTGGGTCCCAAAAGAATGGTGTTATGATAAGGAGAATTATTGGTGTGTTGGTGTTAAAATGTTAAAGTTGACTTGACGCTAAGTATGCTGCACTTTTTTACTGTTATGGTGTTATGACACTTTAGCCTCACACTGATAGAGTGAACATTGTTAAGGAAGAAATGGTATAAAATGGGAGGTGATTTGCACACTCTTATATTTGATTGGGACACTCCAAAACGTGCATTAAACAGTTGTATTGTAATTATAAACCGCTTTAATTGTTTGTACATTGAGTGTCCCAATCAAATTTATGAGTGTGATAATCAATTCCCAATTACCTTCCTAGCTCCTTTTATTGTAAAATTGGAACATTTTATAGTTCTCGTGATGCACATTAAGAAGATTTGGATTTTGACATCTTTATGTGACAATACCTAATCATCTTGATATGCATCCTGCATAAAAAAAATTAGAACATTCTATAGTTTTTACTTTTTTAATGTCGTAAAAACTCGACTCTTTCTCTCTTTGGGACCATCGACGTGACCCGATAAATTGCATGCAAAGCAGAAAGATGTCAAAAACCAAAAATTTACATACTCTGTATTCCAATTTTAAAATGTTATATAACACACGTGGTATAACTCCATAATGCACTAAAGCATCTACTAGAATGAATATCGTTCACTATTTATTTATCTCAAGTTGCAACATAATTATAGCTAGCTACATGGTGTACGTGTTGGTCATCAAATAGTGAGTGTGGCCAGAGACGGAGCCAGGAATTTATATTAGGGGGGGCTCAATTTTTTTTTCAGTAGTAACATACTATTATTTGTTTTAGAAACTCGGTTGTAACATAATGGGCACACATTAACAAAATCCTTTATGTACATAATTTGATACGTTATCGAACATTTTCATTAACTATTTTGTAAAAGATATGGATCAATATGAGTTTATGAGTTAAATGTTCAAGCAGTTCCAAATCAAAAACTGGATGACATAATACTATCTTGAGATCTTCTGAGTAAATTTTAAATATCCAAACTTAGAAGATAAATAATAAAGATATGAACCAAAAAGTAACTAAGTATTGACTAGTCTATTCGTATATAAAAAATAAAGAAATAAAGACATGAAACCAAAAAGAGAATATTAAACATTACTACATGGGAACACTCATTTTCTTGTCTACTCCCTAGAAACAACCTTATCTCTTCCTCTACATCACCTATCTCTTCCTGTACATCTTGTTCTTGGCCAAGAAACCTGCAACCTACAACCATCAACTACCCAATACACGCCAAAAAGTACTTTTGATGGAAACGACAATTTTTAACGGAAAGGACAAGCTTCTATCATCCATAGTTTTTGACGTTCGGAAAACTGCTTTTCGCCATTAAAGGTGGGCTAGTTGGGTCGGTTAGGGGGGGCCGAGCACCCTCCAGCCCCCCTACTGGCTCCGTCACACTGTGTGGCAAGTCTATAAATAAGCATATGGCTTAGATAAATCACTAGTCCCCTGCCTCCGGGCACCTTAGAGCATGCCCAATGCATGAAATGATTAACAGCTTTTTACTACTATAAATGTTTTTTGAAGAGATTTTTTGGATTGCAATGAAAGCTTTTGAAAAGCTTTTCTTCAAAGATTTGGTATACCTCAAATCTTTCATCTAAACTTGGGAAATTTGGTTAATTTTTTTAATTGAATGTTTTGTATCTGCGATAATCTCATTTCTTTTGATGAAGAAGAGATCCACCTTCTTATCTTATATTTCTCCATCTAGGATCCGACTTGTATCATGGATACTAATAGGAACTTAACGAGTATGGCAAAAAAAAGTTTGATTCAGAGGGAAAAGAAGAGGCAAAAATTGGAACAGAAATAACATTAAACGTCATATGCATTAAATGCATCAAGTCATAAAGACTTGATGCATTGTAGATGCTCTTATAATAGATTTGATTGGAAAGAGGGTGTGGAACGAAGACAGTGGTTTGACTGCCCAATAGGCTTATATCAAGCGTTATTAATTTTTAAAGTTAAAACCATCTAATTGTAGAAAACTTTCTTAAATGTTCATTTATCACTCATATATTTAATAAAATACCATAATATTCATCAAATTTTCAACTTTAGTTCAATATCATATTTTCACTTACATGTCGTGACTCGCAACCGGCTACACCGGTTAAATTGATCACCATGACTTTTTTTTAGTTAATTATGTGTAGGTTAAAGCCATCTAATAGCAAGATCTTTCTCAAATGTTCATTTATTAGTCATGGACCAAATAAAATTCTTCAATACCCATTGTTAGTTTTATCTTGTGCAATTTGAGAGTTTAGAGTATTAGGGTTCTAGATAAAATATCTTTGAATTTGAGGAAGAATAAATATACAACATAAAAATCTGACACAGACAATAACATTACAATTTAAAATGTGACATGTGTATTTGGCAGATGACGTGGATTTTGGAGATAAAAAACGGCTTTTTGTTGATATAAACCTAAAAACAACCAAATTTGATGGGTATTACGATATTTTATTAGGTCCATGACTGATAGTAAACATAGGGGTGACAATTATGACCTGGCCGGAAACTATACCTGAAATCGAGACGAAATTTAATATGTTTGGGTTGACTCTAAATAGGTTTCAGGTCGTGTTTGTGTCAACCCATGTAACTCGTTTATTAAACTGGTCAGGTTCGGTTTATGTCTATGTTAAACGGGTTGACCCACCAACCCGTTTAAGATTTTATTTCAAAAATTACAAAAGTATATATACTTTATTATACGGGTTAAATGGGTTAAGTTGGTCGACTCATGAGCCTGCTTAACGTATTTAACCCGCTAACCATATATGTATACGGGTTAAATAGGTCATGTTTCGGGTTATAAGTAAACAAGTTAGGGTTGACATAGTTGACCTGGATATTTAAACGAGTTGGGTTCGGGTGACCAGCCAACCTGATAACCCAACCCGAATTGCCTCCTTAGCGAACATTCAGAAAGTTCCTTCCTAATAGCTATTAGATAACTTTAACCCTAATTTTTATTATTAATTAGTGGAACCATTCATCGTTGTTGCTACCGTTTGCAAATTACACGCACAAATTCTCCTTCACATTTAGCTTCATTCGAGGTAGGTATAACCTTTATTTATCTTTGCTTGAAATTCATGAATATGTGTTACTTTAGATTGTAAATAACATGGTTTTGATAAAGTATATTAAGCATGCATGTCATTAGCTTGTAAGAATTTAATGTTTGGTCTGTGAGAAACTATACTTTATTAATTATCACTATGTAAGTTGGAAAATTTGACTGTTATGCTAATTACATGTAGAAGACTTGTATTTGATGGCTTATCAGCTTATTTTTGTAGAAACTTTTTGGAACCGTTTAAAATTGCTCTAGCCCTTCCAAATAAGCTAATCCAGACACCCCCTTATTTATATATGTTACTAGATCACAAGATGCTATAAAAGAATGTGTAAGCATAGAAGGCCTTATTGACTTTTATTTAGAGCAAAATTATCAAAAAAGCTTAAGCTATATTGGGGTCTTTTGAAAGAGCTAAAAACAAGCTTATGCTGACACCCTTATTTAGTTTCTATTTTCGTTTTAGCCAGTGTTTTGAGCACTTACTTTAAAGTGTTTATGTTCTTAAAAAATCACTTTAATACTACTATTGGATCATATTTTTTTTTTCTGCTTTGGGAAAAGGCAATAATCATATTAACACTTGGATAAAAGGAGTGTTTAGAGGAAACGTGTTTTCGATTGCTTGATTAAAAAAAAAAAAAAGTGTATTTGTCGTTTTCGAGTGTTGGATGTAGAATCTGTTTGTTTGAGGATGGAATAAGAACTTCAAGAAGTATATACGATTTCATTAATCAACCCTTGAATGTTTCAAATTTTCATCCTCTCGTTGATTTATTACCCCATTAGCAATAGAGGATGTTATCAAGTTATCTGTAAATAAATAAAAAATGAAATTTACGAAAATATGGTGGATTCAGTTATGTGTTTAGAAGATGATATTTGCGTTTGATGGCTAATTTGCTGATTTCTTATTCCATTATACTACTCTACTTATTGCTTACACATTTCCTCTTTCTAGCGTCATGCAACGGGCTTATGGGACGCATAAAGCATCTAAAGTTTCACCACAAGATGGTATTAGCAACATGCCAGAGAATGTGATCAGTCATATTTTGGAGTGCTTGCCTATAAAAGACGCTGTTAGGACGGGTATCTTGTCGAGAAATTGGAGGTTTAACTGGACTAATATCAGCCAACTCGTATTTGATGAGAAGTTCTTTGAACCAGGTCTAGATGGCAGAAATAACTGCAATGAGAGGACTATAAGTAGACTTCTCCTCCATCTTAAAGGTATCGTAACAAAGTTTGTCATCTTTATACCATCTCACAAGATATTAGATGTTGAGGAAGTTAATAATTGGGTTTTGTTCTTGTCCCGAAAAGGAATTAGGGAGTTCACAGTCATAAATAACCACGCACAACTACTAAAGTTGCCCACCCATCTTTTCGCTTGCCTAGAGCTCAAACTTTTGAAGCTTCGTAATTGTTCTTTCCATGTGTCACCTGATTTTTGTGGTTTTCCAAATCTATTGAACTTGGACTTTAGTCTTGTAAAAATTAAAAGTCGAAATATTGGGGAATTCATAAGTTGGTGCCCCTTACTTGAGATTCTAGAAATTAGTTATAACTATTGTTTAGGCAAAGTGCAACTAGTTGAGATTACAAAACTTGAGAATCTTAAGGTGTTATCGTTGCCATTGCACGACCTTGAAAATATAGCCATCAAAAGTTCAGATATCTTTGAGCTTGTTGGTTTCCTTCCGAAACTTCAAGAGCTTTATCTGAATTTTCAATGCTGCAAGGTAAGACTAACTTGCTTCTTTGAAATTCAGTTTACAAACTAGCTCGCAGAGCTTTATGAATGCTTAAATATATGAAGTGGCTTTGTACTTACTGCAGTTAGCTGGTGGTAGCAAGCTGGTCCCTAGTGTGTTTCCTTGTCTCAAAACTCTTACATTATACGGGATAGATTTTGGAAGTTCTGCAATGCTATCATGTGCTTTTGGTATGATTTGGGGATCGCCAAATTTGCAGAGCCTTCAAGTAACAGTGAGTAAATGCATTTTTATCTTATTGTGCTACTCAAAATCGCATTGTTGTGCATATGTACATTATTTATTTGTTCTTGTAGGCTACATACAAAGATGTGGTTCCACCACCTTCACTTAAATGTTTGGAGGTACACTATACCAAAATGCGGAAGCTGCAGCTACAGTATGTTTCGTTATTTTCCTTTAGAGGTTCAAAGACTCAAGTATGCTTGATAAAGTGTATACTTGCTTGCTCCCCTTCGCTAGAGAGGATTGTTATCTTTCCTGGCTCATTCCAAGGGTCTAGTGGGGAAAAAGAGAAGTTGATGTTTGCTTCCGAGTTGTTAGAGCTACCTCGGGCCTCACCTATCGCTGAAGTGAAGATCTACTGGCCTCACTCAGAAACTTGAACTTGCCTGCTATTCCCTATGGTTTTGGTGATGGTGTTAATCTATGGTCTCATTAGTACTTTAATGTAAGATTTTGGCTAAACTATATGCTTGATGCTCTTGTTTTGTTTTCAGTGGGCATATGCGATGATTAGCCTTGTACGAAGTAAAAGTTGGTTTCTTGTTTGTAATGTTACTGTATGTATTGTTAATTCTAAGTTGGTGTGTGCCGTTTAATCTAAGTTCAGTTTTAACCCGTAAAGTATGCACTGACAATTGCGGGTTACGGACACGTATGCAAGTACGTGAAAGATCACCCGAGATAATGCTGGATACATCAAGAACTTAACACGCGGATGACTATCATGTAGAAGTAACTTCAATTTGATACTGATCTAGCTGTTTTATGTTGCATGTTGGCAACACACAATTAATATGATTGAATGAGCAATAAAATTGTGTTCTAAAAAGTATAAGCAATTAAACAAGACGACTGAAATTGAGGTGGTTTAACGACCAGGAATTGAACTTGAGATTACATATATTTCATTAAAGCTTATAAAGAAGCACCTCACCATTAAGACTCAAACCCAAAGTAATCATTTTGCCAAGATCATTGACTGATATTTGCAAGTCCGCCCACGGAAAGGTTTTGACTTTTGACAAGTTGAGCACGTATGCAAATAACTTTGCTGGTTCGACCCAGCTACCAGGCTTTTGATCACATGGATGGACTTCAAAATCAAATGATATGTTCTCAAACATCATATCGATGTTGTTTGATCTTTAGTTGTACAACATTTGTTTATACATAGGTCTTCGAGGTTACTAATAATTCTCAATAGCATTGATACATACTCCTTATTTTTTTATGTGTAAAAAATATGTTGATTTGGATATCTTCAATCTTAACTTCTTAACAACTCATTAATCCCATCAGAGTAACATAGTGGTACAGTACTAATCTATACTACTTATAATGCACGAAGGCACCTCACTCTTAATTTTAAGACGTACAAGAAATTAAGCATGGTTTACAACACTTTAATGCACCCAATTTTCAGAATTACAACAAAGTAAGCATATTGTACAACAAAATAAAGCGTGGTGTCATTTTAAGAGCAAAATTCTATCAAACAACATTAATGCTATTAAAAACACCCCTTCACCAAAAATTACAACCATTTAAGCACAATGTACAATAGCTGCAAACAATTTTCAGATTTACAACAGAATAAGCATAGTGTACAACAAAATAAGCATGATGTAATTTTCAGACTTACAACATTAATGCTATTAAAGTGGTCAATGTTATTAATGACTATAATGACTACTACTTACAAGAAAAGAAACATAGTGTACAACACTTTAATGCACATAATTTTCAGACGTACAAGACAAGAAGCATAGTGTACAACAAAACACCACATTAATGCTATTTAATGTAGTCAATTATTTAACTGCTCAATAAATATAATTACTACAGTTATTAAAACACCCCTTACATAAGAAATACAAATTATCAAGCATATTGTACAACCAAATTAAACACAATTCCTGCATTAAATTTCACAACTACAAATAATAAAGTACATTATACAAATATTCAAGCCCGAACGGTCAACGGGCCAAATGGGCTTGAGCCCGAACGTGCGCGGACCAAACGGGCTCGAGCCCGAGCAGACACGGGCCAACGGGTTTTAGCCCGAACGGGCACGGGCTATACGAAATTCTTGATATCCGTAAATTTATTGTTAAAAAGAACATTATAAACTAAAATACATTATTCATCAAAAAATTTTATTTTAGGGTAGCCGCTGCAACGCGCGGGTCCCCTGCTAGTACTTCTAAACGAAGCTACTTGATTTATAAAAGATTATTTTGTAACAAAAAATTAAAAAGCCTCTGCCAAACATGCCCTTAACTTTTCAAAATGTTATTCATATCAAATGAACTTTAACAAATAGCACTATATTAATATCTCTATAAAAGCAAAAAGGAAGAAAAGGAGTACAATGTTTGTTTGTCCCACATGACTGAGGAGAAGAAAATCCTAAGGAGTAGGGGTGGAAACGAGCCGAGCCGCTCGTGAAAAGCTCGGGATCGGATCGGTAAAAAGCTCGAACGAGCCGAGCCTAAACGAGCTCGAGCCCGAGCTCGAGCCTAAGTTTGGGCTCATTTAATAATCGAGCTCGAGCCCGAGCTTTATACAAAAGGCTCGTTTAGGCTCGCGAGCCTAAACGAGCCTTAGAAATATATACGTATATATATTTTCTATACGTATAACCGTGTTAACGAGCTCGAGCCTTGTGTTAACGAGTCGAGCTTTGTGTTAACGAGCCGAGCTCGAGCTTGTGAAAAATTTCACGAGCCGAGCTCGAGCTCAAAATGTGAGGCTCGAAACGAGCTCGAGCTCGAGCTCGAGCTTTTTATATATAAACGAGCCGAGCTCGAGCCTAAACGAGCTCGAGCTCGGCTCGGCTCGTTTTCACCCCTACTAAGGAGGAGATGCTATAAGAGCATGGGTGTGGTGGGGAAGCCACTTCTCTTCATTTGGGCCCCACTTGTGCCTAATCACATCCACATCACTCCAACACACTCACTTAAAAATACCCCCCAATCACAACTAAACCCAAACCTCTTCACTTGGGCCCCACCCATACCCATTTTATTTCCTTTATCAAACAAATACACCCTTTGCTGCAAAAGTTTTCTTGTCTTTATTCTCGTCGTTGCAACGACGAATCCTCAAGTGGCGAGCTCCAATGGTGTGGTGGCGAGGCATGAAGCAAACCGGCGAGTAGCCACGTTAGAAACGGCGAATAACGAAATCATCGACAACCCTTGCTCTAAGTAAAGGGTCCCTCATTAGCAATTACTTGCATTATATTATCAATAGAGTCGAAGACTTTATAGTTATAAATCTTATGGGTTTAAACATAAACTGGAGAGGTATGCTTTTTATATGGGCGTTAATATATCTACAGTATTGTTTTAAAACCCATAATATTTGTAAACTATATAATTATTATTCATAAATTTAATTTTAAGATGTTTATAGACTTTGATAGTTTATTTGTAAACCTTTTGTCTTGACTTGGTGAAGCAGGGTATGTTAATTAATTACAGACGTTACAATCTTACGGATGTACTATTAGCCTTTAGATGCTACTTTATAATCCATTATCTCAAAGATAGCTTATGGTCAATCCATTTGATGGTCCTAACTTACATGGTTGATGAGCTAGGAATTCTGGCTTGTAAGGTGTGGGAAACGGTGTACACTTTTAATTAATAAAATCAGATTACAATAACAGTATATAAATTAACATAAACAAAACAGTAAATTAAACAGACAGAACGGGGTAGAAGTAGAAGACAGACACTATAGAACTGTAATAAACGAAAGCAGTAAAGAGACTTGTACAAGGCTCGTATTGAATACAATTCCCTTAAAACAGATTCGCCGTCTGTTTCCCAGGGTACAACGTACGCAGCTGTTGTACAGCCGGACTAAACTTAATTGCCTGAAAAATCGCCGAAGGCTGCGTGTTTCTGATCGAAGGTTGCTGGAATATGTCTGCAATGGAGCTGCGTTTTCTGTCTGTGAAAATTGAATGATAAGAGGCGTTTAATATATAGGCTAAACCTATCTTGGACACCAAGAAAGGTATCTGCCAAATAATAAACAGATATGTGAATCTGTTAAAATATTAAACACGGTTTTATTATCTTCCATTTATTTAAACCGATTCTATTTAACTTGTTTACAAAGTTTAAATCAGTTCCAAAAATAAATGGACACAAATCTGGAAATAATGACAACGAAATCTGCAGCAAAAAGATACGCAGGTATGCGAGATTTTGGAGCTGCATTCGTGTCCGCAGGTCTTGTTTTGGGCGATGTGGGATACTCCCACTTTTCCAAATTTTGTGTTTCAAGTGCCTCACTTTGAGACACGATATCTCATTCATATCAACTCCATTTTTGACACTCTTTAGCTCGTTGCGAAGCTCTCGTCGAGGAGAACGCAAAGCTACCAAGAAATATAAATATATATAACATATACATATATTAAATAGTGTCCAAAATTTGCAAAAACTCATTTTGCAACACTCATTTTCCAACATAAGGCACTCTACAGTAGAAACACATGACCTAATGCTAGTAATATGATATCACATTAAAATATATCAGTCCACAACATATGACCATTTGAACATCAAATGTATGCATCCACGATGTTGAACGAACCCAAGTCTAATGATTGTACAAGGCGGTCATGATAGAAATAGCGGGATAGTATGAGAAACTACGCAAAATATGTTCACGAGATGGAAACTATGACTATGGATTACAAGAAGTTGCCGGGGAATATCAAGCCCAAGTTTCGAGTGTTCATATATGTCACTAAGGCATAACGCCAATGCCACGAAAACACTGACTTGGAAAAGAAAAAAAAGAAAAAAATAGGCCATTTCCGGATGGCGATATTATAGTTGGTAGTGTCGTGTGGTGCTCATATAAAATACGTGTTACTTATAGTAGGTAAAGAGTCGTGTGGTATATTTTACAAGTCTCATGTAATACATTGGCATCTTTATATAGATGGATCTTGCCGAATGAAGACTCTTTTGTTACTTGAAGATTATATATACTTAGGATGCATTCTTACATATGAGTCGAGATGCATACACGAATAAGATGTAATCTTGATTCTTGAATACCTTTCTTTGCCAAGATGAATGACTAATATCTGCAAGCTAACTCATGTAAAAGTTTCGCCTTTCGACGAGTTGGACACATATGCTAATAGCTTTTGATGGTTTGAACCAACTCATTAATTCAATCACAGTAGTAATACTGGGTGAGAAATGATACAAATGAACCTTTTTAGTAAAAAGTAAATGAACTTTTGTAGAAAATTCTAATACTAGTATCTCAAAAAGAAAAGAAAATTAAAGAAGTAAAAAACAAATAGCAAAATTGTTGTCCCACATCTAGTGGTGGAGTAAAAACTGTCAAGGAGAAGATGCTATAACAGCTTGGTATTTGTTTATATGAGACAATGTAAAACTATACTTAAATTGTTCTCATGTATAGTTTTGTCTTTAACTCTTTGGAAGCGCATGCTCCGTCTCCGCGCGGTGCTTGGGTTGCACAGTAACTAAAACTAAAAGTTTCTCGTAGGGACGGTGCTTGCATTTCCGAAAGGATGGAGACGAAACCTTCAAATTTAGTTTTAAATTTAAATGTTACAATTTGTTTTTTATAAACGAGTGTAAAGCCTTTTTTATTAGGCGTTAAAATATCTTTATATCAAAATTGAATTATAATACTTGTAAGGAAAAATTACACGTTTGGTCTTTGTAGTTTGCCCAAAATAACAACTTTAGTCCCTAGGTCACTTTTATTACACCAACAATACCTATTTTTAAAACATGTTGCCTGTTTAGTCCCTATTTTGAGAAATAGGGACTATCCGTGTAATAAAAAAAATTGTAAATAGCTACACAGATGATCTCTATTTTTTAAAATAGGGACTAAAAGCGTGCATAGTTTCAAAAATAGGTATTGCTGGTGTAATAAAAGTGACTTAGGGACTAAAGTTGTTATTTTGGGCAAACCACAAGGACCAAACGTGTAATTTTTTCTATTTGTAAGCTATATAATAGTTAGTGGAAAAGATTGTCTATAATGTTTTTCAGCTATACTACTTTGATGATGAACCTCTTGTTCTCTCTTTGGTGTCAAAACCTTGAAAGCGAGTAAGTTACTGGCACATCGCCAGGCCCGGCCCAAAGGGTGTGCAACAGGGGCAATGGCACAGGGCCCAACAAATCATAGGGCCTCCAATTTGTACTTACAGTGTTATATATCTTTAGTTTAACTCAATAAAAAGGCCCGTTAGTGAAGAATTTTCTTTCTTTGACAACAAATCAAGGCACAAATGAAGTTTTTACTATAAATATTTGAGATTTCCATTATATCTGCAAAGTTCTGATAAACAAAATATTAAAGAATGAGCATTATATGTTTGTTTAACAAAAGCATTTTATTACTGTTTCTTTCTATGTGTTTAAACATTATAACCATCTTTTCATTTTCGGCAAAGTTTTTACATATTATTGTTCTTTTAGTTTTTATTTTAGGGCCTCTTTTAATTTATGGCATGGGACCACCGAATTTCATGGGACGGCTCTGCACATCGCGACTCTCAAATTAGCTTAGGAGCCTTTTCATTTACTATGTTGGTTTGCCTGTTTGGTATTGATTAGCGTACAATCTTATAAACGTACTTTTACCCTTTAAAAATAACTCTTGTCAAACATTATTTGATGCTACTTTATAGTAATTCGTTATCTCGAGCATAACTTCAAAAGTGCATTCAACACCTCCCTTACATATCAATGAGGTCGGTATTCTTAGAGATATAATCGTTTTATATTGATCTACGAAAACTAGATGATTAAAGAAGCCTCCCTCCGGCTCATTTCACGTGAACTGCTCTAACATTCTGCTCTTGCCATCTCAACACCATAACAAACATCCATTGACCATCATATTTGTTGTTGTGAATGTTTCAACATCAACTAAGATCACATACAGAATAATAGGGTTATTTGCATAAAAAAGCATTATATTTGTCACTTTTTGTCATTGTATGTTGTGTATTTTTTTTTTCTCAACTTGATACTAACCTTTTGAATTCGTGCTATTGTGTGTACCGGTGACCTGCTTAACCTATTAGAGCCAGTCAAGTTAACGGCCGTTAACTTTATTATTGCACCGTTAGTCCTTTTTGTCTGTTTTTAACAACCTTTAATTTTATTATTGCACCGTTAGTCTTTTTCGTCTCTTTTTAACGACCATTTATTATATTTTCGAACCGTTAGTTATTTCGCCCGTTTTTACACGACTGTTTGATATATTATTGCACTATTGATCCTTTTCGCCCGTTTTACACGTTTTCTTTCGTTTTTGCACGTCTTCGTCCGTTTTCACACGTTTTCGTTCGTTTTTCACGTTTTCATCTGTTTCTACACGTTTTCGTCTGTTTTTGCACGCTTTCGTCCGTTTTTACAGGTTTTCGTTCGTTTTTGCATGCTTTTACACGTTTTTGTTCAATTCTGCATGTTTTCGTCCGTTTTATACGTTTTTGTTCGTTTTTACACGTTTTTGTTCGTTTTTGCACGCTTTAGTCCGTTTGTACACGTTTTCGTTCGTTTTTTCCACGTTTTCGTTCGTTTTTGCTCGTTTTCGTCCGTTTTTACACGTTTTCGTTTGTTTCCACATGCTTTTTTTTCGTTTTTACACGCTTTCGTCCATTTTTACACGTTTTCACATGTTTTTTTTCGTTTGGATATGAAGCATGAATATAGAAGTAAAAAAGAAAGAGTAAAGATGTTTGTCCCACATCGACTGGTGTAAAGCAAACTGATAAGAATGAGATGTTATAAAGTACAGGGCACTCACAAAAAATGCCCACATCTGTTTTTGCTCAATTTCTTTTGTTTTTACTCGTGTAAAAA
This sequence comes from Chrysanthemum seticuspe, assembly GCA_019973895.1. Taxonomy (NCBI): domain Eukaryota; kingdom Viridiplantae; phylum Streptophyta; class Magnoliopsida; order Asterales; family Asteraceae; genus Chrysanthemum; species Chrysanthemum seticuspe. The sequence continues at coordinate 357,178,575 of BPTQ01000005.1, read as the reverse complement.
TGTGTAAAAATGAATAAAAAATGCAAAAACGAACAAAAACGTGAAAAAGGAGCAAAAACGAGCAAAAACGTGTAAAAACTTTCAAAAATGAACAAAAACGTGTAAAAACATACGAAAGCGTGCAAAAACGAACGAAAACGTGCAAAAACGTGTAAAAACGTGTAAAAACGGTCTTCTCAGAGATATGATTGCTTAATAGTGATCTACACAAGCTCATATAAAACTTAGAAATCCCATTGACGATCATATTTATCCTTTTTTAACATGAAGTAAAGTTAGTGGAAAATTACAGAAATCGTAAAAAAAAATTAGAAAACTGGAAAAGTAGTAGACTTATAAGCAGGGTCGTCCCATGAATCGGCAAAATTTTTATGAGCCTTGTACGACATCATATAATGAGGCATTTCGTTAAGCAATATATATACATAAAGTATCACCGTTTATAAGATATAATGCAATTATTCATCTAAACGTTCTAATATATTACTTATTTGAGATATTTTTTGATCTAAATACTTTTTTCTTCGTTAAAAATATGTTTACACATGCATATAATTATTAACGGGAAAAATTTTGAGGCCCAAAAAATTTTGGGGCCCCGAACGGTCGCTCACTTTGCACACCCTCAAAGACGGCCCTGCTTATAAGGCACTAGTATGGAAATCAAAAGGATGGACTTCAAATTCAAATGATTTATTATCAAATACTGATTTTACTAATGACTTATTTTTGCAAGCATTTATAGATACATTTCCTTGCCAACTCGCGAATCAAGTATGAGTAAAACTGAATGAAAAACACTGCAAATGAAATTTCAATAAACCTGGAAGAGTAAATTGTTCATTTGTACCACATCGAGTATGGGAGAGGAAGCTGCTAAGGAAAAGATGTTATAAATAATCCATCTTGGCTGCCTTTAAATGTAAATAGGAACTTTTTATAATTCTGAATTACGTGATCGGGTTTTGAGGTTATGGTACAAGTATTTATTTGCTATTTCTTCAGAAACTTGATCACGCGATTTGTGAACTATAATAATAATAATAATAATAATAATAATAATAATAATAATAATTTAATATATAAACCTTGTTGTTCTTAATGCCATAAGCTTTGAAAAAAGCTAAAAAGCAGTTTGATCAGATAGATTATGACAATCATAAGTTGTCGTTTTTACTCTTCAATCTCTTCGAACCATTTTGTTGGGTCCAAAAATTGACCCAATCACCCTGAACAAAATTTGAAAATAAAATAGCCTAACTCACTAAATAAATAGTTAGTGACTCACTAATAAAGAAATCAGTGAGTGTCAGTGAGAACTTCCAAAAGAAGAAGTCAAGACAAAGTACACGACTTTACCATAGAAGTGGGAATATTGTGATGACACATTCAAAAGGATGGTTGGTGCTTTTCCAAAAGAGGAAGATGAAGAGGGACCACATCTCACCATCATCACATGTCTTTGTATTTTAGTTCCTATATATATGTATGTATTGTAATAGAGATAGGTATGTATCCTAAACAAACACATAATAAATAATATTAGTTGATAGGATCATCCTCTCATTGAAACATAAACATAGCTTAGATCAATGAGAGTTTATTTGTCTCAATGGGGATAATATACCGAAATTATCCCCGTAAAAAGTTAAGGATGTTATCATGTAGTCTAGTTGGTATTGAGAAATCTTGTATTTATTGTTCTTCATTATTAATGAATTTGTTCTTTATTATATTAAGATTTACTCAATTTTTTGGACCAACACATTTAAACACACGACAACACATGGCAGTTAAGCCACAAGAGTTGGAGCTCGAACATGCCTTGCATCACTAATTACTTAATTTGATAAGCAAGAATAAATAATTTCCCTAACTTATAACACGTCGAATATAAGTTAAATATATTCAATCTTAAACAACTCATTCATCCCATAAAAAATTGTATCGAGTAAAACGTAGGGTATCAATTGCAAAGTGATAAAATTTTATAAAACATAAAAAACCACTCATCATTTGAGCAAAAAAATCCATTCAGGGGTAAAATCGTCATTTTACTCATTTTTCGCTTTTCCAGATCAAATTTCAAACGCACAACTCTCTTAAACGATAAACTTTAAAAAAAAAACAAAAAAAACTTATTTTACCATATTTTTTAAATTTAATTTTCTTTAATTTGGTATAAATAATGTTAAATATTTTGAGCTTTTTTTTACACATCAAATGAGTCTTGATTTTCTTAATATTTTTTGTCATTTTCGACCGTATTTTTTACCTTGAATATTGCCGAATCATGAAATACTTAAAACACGAAAGTTGTAAACTTTGGTTCACTCTTTACCCAGAATTTTGAATCACTCATATCCGGTATGATATTATTGAGATATCACACGTTAAAGATAACATTTTAGTCATATTTGTTGCACACAAGGTGTTTGATGAAATGTCTAACTTAGATTTTGGTATTAAAATTGCGTTAAATGCACTAACTCTTGTTCCACAACGCCTCATTAATCATGTTATTGATGCAGGATTCACAAAGTGATGTTTTTTAATCGTTAACGTTTATTAAAAAAATGTATGTATTGTATTTTTACCATAAATTTGACCAATATTAAATTCGAATTACAAAAATTGTGAAACATAAAAGTTATAGATTTTAGGTCAATTTTTACTCATGTTTTTTATTCACTTAAATCCGATGTCTTCTTGGGAAAGACAAGAGGTCACGGTGTCTATAGAATCAAGTGCCATTCAAAATTACAAAGAAATGACTACGAGTGAAGGAGCCTAACCTGCGAAGCTAAAACCAAAAATACATGACAAACTGAAGATATGGGAGAAATATTTAGAGAAAGGTGAAAAGCGAATAATGTTGGTAAAAAAAGGGCTACGGTTTGAATATTTATATCCCGATACACACGCCTCATCAACATCATCAAACGATTAAAAAGTGGCCACGTCCCCGGATACTTATCGAATGGTCACGATTTAACAAAAACGAACGGTTACGATGATGACAGTATACAAACGGTCGGTCGTCAAAACGTCACATCAGTCAGTAAATATGCGGTTAAAAACATCTCGCGAGTACCAATGATAGGCTGTCACATGCAAAGCAGGAAGTAAGTGGAAAATCTAGTCGGCAGACCGGATAGGTTACGTAGATATCCCAACCGCGCAACTCAAGCCTAGCATACTTATTCTCAGGCTAACAAGCATACTAGACTGGCGGGACTTGATCACGTATAATACCCACAGACCCAACATATTGGGTCGGGCACACCTAAAGACAAACAACTCCGATCCATGGTCAATCCGGACCATGCTATACACCAGCCCCGAAAAAACCCAAGCCGGATGAAAGGACTTTATTACAAGGCTTGCGACCACTGCTGCGGAAGAATACCGTGTTCGGAGCAAACCTAAGGATCGGGACCACGGGTTAACCTAAAAGGGTAAGGAATATTGCCATCTACCACCTAGCTGACCATACCCCAAAACCGTAGTTCCCTCCTAAAAGAATCACTAGCAAGGGCAAGAAGATAAGAACAAGGTTTGACCTTAGGAATCTCCCGCCCCAAAACATCGTTGTCATAAACGTGATCCCAAAAATCCGACAAGGTCCATGGTATAAATAGAGGACATCTCCCACTCTCAATGGTATCTTGACTCTCACTAGAAATACTTTCTCACTCTATAACCCAAACTTACTCTCACGCCCGAGGTTGACCGCGGAAGCCCCCTTCCGCGGTGAGACTAACGGCGCTTTCTTTCTTAGCAACTTTAGCCCAAGGAAAATTCACATAGTCCAAAAGATCCACCCAATCGAGAGTTAGCTTAAACTAGCCTTTGCATTGGGGGCCCAAGATATTTGTACCAACAATCGCAATACTTCTATCATGACCTGCATCCGCATTACAGATGTATCTAGCATTAGCTCGATCAGGAGATCTCTCACGTACTTGCATACGTGTCGTGATTGTCGGTGCATACTCTACGGGTTGAAACTGAACTTAGAATAAACGGCACATCCAACTTAAAAAAAAAAAAAAAAAAAAAAAAAAAAAAAAAAAAAAGGTGTCGAAGTTGCCACCTTTTCCTTTTCTGGGCATCGAACTTTTTTTTTTTCCTATTGTAGCACTAAACTTGCCTAATTTTCCTTTTGTGACACAAAATCACACTTATAATGTAATTAACCTTCTTAATCCCACTAAACCCGTTTTAAGTGTGATTTTGTGTCACAAAAGGAAAATTATGCAAGTTTAGTGCTACAATAAGAAAAAAAAAAAGCATCGAAGTTGCCACATTTTCCTTTTCTGGGCATCGAACTTTTCTTTTTCCTATAGTAGCACTAAACTTGCCTAATTTTCTTTTTGTGACACAAAATCACACTTATAGTGTAATTAACCTTTTAGGGAAAATGATAAAAAAAAAAGGCATCGAAGTTGCCACATTTTCCTTTTCTGGGCATCGAATTTTTTTTTTCCTATAATAGCACTAAACTTGCCTAATTTTCCTTTTGTGACACAAAATCACACTTATAGTGTAATTAACCTTCTTAATCCCACTAAACCCGTTTTAAGTGTGATTTTGTGTCACAAAAGAAAAATTAGTCAAGTTTAGTGCTACAATAGGAAAAAAAAAAAGTTCGATGCGAATGTGGCAACTTCGATGCCTTTTTTAATCATTTTCCCTAGAATAAACAATACATACAGTTGCAAATAGAATAAACAATACATACAGTTCCATACCACTTTACGATCAATAGTTCAATACTAACATTACAAATAAGAAACCAACTATTATTTCCTACAAGGCTAATCATCACATCTGCCCATTGAAAACAAAACAAAAATATCAAACATAGTTTAGCCGAAAGTTTACATATCAGTACTAATGAGACCATAGATTAACACCATTACCAAAACCATAGGGAATAGTAGGCAAGTTCAAATTTCTGATTGAGGCCAGTAGATCTTCACTTCAGCGATGGTTGAGGCTCGATGGAGCTCTAACAACTTGGAAGCAAACATCAACTTCCCTTTTTCACCACCAAACACTTGGAATGGGTCAGGAATGATAGAGATCCTTTTTAGCGAAGCGGAGCAAGCAAGTATACACTTTATCAAGCATACTTCAATCTCTGAACCTCTAAAGCATACTAACCGAACAGACTGTAGCTGCAGCTTCCTCATTTTGGTATAGAGCACCTCCAAAAATGAAAGTGAAGATAGAGGTGAAGGTGGTGGAACCACATCTTGCTATCTAGCCTACAATAACATATAAATAATGTTCATATGCGATTTTGAGTAGCACAATAAGATAAAAATGCATTTACTCACTGTTACGGTAAGGCTCTGCAAATTTGGCGATCCCCAAATCATACCAAAAGCACATGATAGCATTGTAGAACTTCCAAAATCTATCTGGAATAATGTAAGAGTTTTGAGACAAGGAAATACAGTAGGGACCAGCATGCTACCACCCACCAACTGCAGTCAGTACAAAGCCACTTCATATATTTAAGCATACATAAAGCTCTGCATATATAGCTAGTTTGTAAACTGAATTCCAAAGAAGCAAGTTAGTCTTACCTTGCAGTTTTCAAAATTCAGATAAAGCTCTTGAAGTTTTGGAAGGAAACCAACAAGCTCAAAGATATCTGAACTTTTGATGGCTATATTTTCGAGGTCGTGCAACGGCAACGATAACACTTTAAGATGCACAAGTTTTGTAATCTCAACTAGTTTTACTTTGCCTGAAGAACGGTTATAACTAATTTTCAGTTGCTGAAGTAAGGGGCACCAACTTATGAATTCCCCAATATTTCGACTTTTAATCTCTACAAGTGTGAAGTCCAAGTTCAATATATTTGGAAATCCACAAAAGCCAGGTGGCACATGGAAACAGCAATTAAAAAGCTTCAAATGATTGAGCTCTAGGCAAGCGAAAAGATGGGTGGGCAACTTTAGAAGTTTTGGGTGCTTATTTATGACTGTGAACTCCCTAATTCCTTTTCGGGACAAGAACAAAACCCAATGAAAAGATACAAACGAAGAGGAACGAGAATCAGTTGAACAACAACCTGTTATTGAAGTTGATGAAGTATTCGCGCCGGTAGCTCGACTCGAGACCATACGACTCTTGATTGCTCTCGCAGCCGGGAGAGGATGGAAGATTCATCACTTGGATATGAGAACGGCTCTTCTAAATGGTGATCGAAAATCCTTTAACTATATTGTTTTTCTTGGCATCGTCTGAGCCCGGATCTACCACATCCCATACTCCATGAATTCCAAGAAGTACCTCCATTCGCATACTCCATATGGTGTAGTTTGTTGACGTCAATATTGGACATTGAAACGTCAACGTGGTTTCTTTGACAGGCTGTTGTGAGCTTTCTCCCACCACCATCTTAGTTCGTCTTCTTGATCGAGAATATATCTACAGCACTTTATCAATACGGCTAGATAAGCTGTTCACAGTTCTTGTTGAACACGTGTAAGCCTATCAACGGTTTCCCGGATTAAGCCTACCAAAAGTTCAACCTTTTACGAGACAATCAACAGCCCAATGGACCGTTTCCAACCCGTTGATAGAACTGTAACCCACTGATCAGCCCACTCCAAGACACACTGATAAGCCCACTCCAATATATCAGGGAGTACACGACTTAAACCAACAGGATCACAGGTTGTAAGTCTGATCAAACACCCACGACCAGACCTGATCAAAACACGCGACTCAACCAGCAGGTTCACAGGTTAGAGTCCAATAACTATTGCTGTAAACCCTAAATCGCAGGTCACAATTGTTCAGTTGTTTTTTTTAGCTTCTGTAAACCCTTAATCGCAGCTTACAAAGGTCACCTAAGCTTTCACAAATCTCTGATGCACGACTCAACCTCAAGACGCAGGTTAGAGTCCAATGATGACAAGGTTCTGGTATCCCTCAAGACGCAGGATCAACACACGACTAACCCAGAAGCACAGGTTAGTTTTCAGGATTTCTTTTGGTTTGCGTAACCCTTAATCGCGGTTACAGGTCACCAACTAAACCCGGAAGCTCTTGATACCAATTGTTGAATATCAGAGAGTTGCAGTAGTTGCACTACAGCAGCTATATGAAACACACGACACACAGGAACACAGGAAGTAAGTTGACAGAAAGATCTAAGTTGCCAGGTAACACGCAAGACTTTTATTGAAGAAATCTTAACTCTAAAACTTCAATTGATACAATGAGAATCCATACCCTTCACGGTATATATAGACTAATCTATTCATATTAGACTATAACTAGGATTATACTTTACTTAACCTAATAACTATCTAATAAGCTAGAAGATAATTACTTGCACGTCAAGTAAACTTGTTGGACTTCTACTCCAACTAGGATAGCTTTCCTGATTCTGGAACACGCTCTACAGCCACATCCAATAGATCAGGAATTCCCCAACATGATTAACTTCCTCAACATCTAATATCTTGTGATCTGGCATAACGAGGACAAACTTTGTTACAATACCTTTAAGATGGAGGAGAAGTCTACTTATAGTCCTCTCATTGCAGTTATTTCCGCCTTCTAGACCTGGTTCAAAGAACTTCTCGTCAAATACGAGTTGGCTGATATTAGTCCAGTTATATCTCCAGTTTCTCGACAAGATACCCGTCCTAACAGCCTCTTTAATTGGCAAGCAATCCAAAATATGACTGATCACATTCTCTGGCATGTCGCCAATACCAGCTTGTGGTGAAACTTTAGATGCTTTTTGTGTCCCATAAGCCCGTTTCATGATACTAGAAAGAGGAAATGTGTAAGCAATAAGTGGAGTACTACAATGGAATAAGAAATCATCAAATTAGCTATATTATAGTAGTACTTGATAACATCATCTATTTCTAATGTGGATGCTTAGGGTGGTGGCAACCATGCCTAAGCTTTTTTTTTTATGCCTAATTACCCACCAATAATATCCTTGCATCTCATCTCATACCTAACAATAGATTTTTAGTGGCAACCCTGCCTAACCGATACCTCAACTTTTTTTTTTAATAATTATATTAAACAATTTAATAAAAACATAACATTTTATTAATACTTAAAAGAAAATTACATAAAGTAAATCGTTATATAAATATAATTATTTATCGTTATATAGCGTTATATTGTAAGAGGTAATCTTCTAGTGTCACAAAAAGGTGCAAAAGGCCACGTAACTTCCTTTTTCCCAACACCCACACATCTCTTCCAACATTCACACACAATACTATCTTTTTCTTTTCTTCTATATAATATAAATCCTAGCTAAAACAAAATATAATAAAAGCTACTATTAAAAACAAACATACGTGTGCAACTTGTCTTACAATGAGTTCCACAGCCATACAATCTCCTACAAACGCACAACCAACTTCCACTTTTTCATTCATGTCTTCTGTTTCAGATCAAGCTCCAGCCGCCACCGGACTAGCTGCTCGAATATCCGGTGTGCCCGAATTTAAATCTTTACCACCACCTTCTTTGCCTATTTCACCACTAGCTGTATCACCCTCTTCCTATTTTTTTTAACCCATGCAACGGCTAGTGCTCTTTAATGTCCAACGGGTATATTTTTGAACCCCAACGTTCTAATTTGTTTCATGCCAAATCGGGGTCTTTTGCCGATTCGACAATTGCTCCTTCCATGCCGCCTGATGCCGATTTGCATGCAATACCCATGCCGCTTGGTTTGCTCCATGCCGAAGGGCATACCGAGCCGGTTGCCAGTACCCTTAGAGCTCTAGGTGCCAAAACGAGGGGTAGGTTCGTCGTCGTGCCACCTCAGCGCCACATTAGCATCTCATTTTTCCACAACTAACCACAACAAACCCCCTCCTCACTCATAACAAACCTCAACCTCTTCATTTGGGGCCCACCACTACCACTTTATTTTTTTTATTCAATTTTCATTTCCAAATAAACTAAATAAATTCATTTCATTCAAATTAAAAATACAATAGATAAAAAACAACACTTACTAATAAAAACGATACGAAAAAAAACGACACGGGTAAAAAAAAATACAATACTACTCGTCGAGGATTTGATGATATTTCTTGACTAGACGTTCTTGCCTCTTGCGGATGATTTCTGCTTTTACCGGGTCAGGATTGGTACTCGGATCTATCATGAGAAAATCCATCTCGATCTTCTCTTGCCACGTTTTTTCCTTCTCCCGCCTCGCCTCGTAACAAGCCCTTTGAGCATCGGCTTTTTGAGCATATATTTCGGATATATGTCCCGAAAAACTACTCGTTTGACTTCCACCGGAGCTTGCAGCGCTTGACGTTGAAGTCGACTTCTGTTTCTTTGCGGCTCGTTTGCATCCATCTCTTTCAGGCCGAGGTCGTCTGTCGGGCCCGAATATATCCTCGAGACATGTAATGTCAATAGGATCTTCGGCATCCCACTTGGGATAATTTTTCAAAACAGCCCAACATTTTTCATACCCAAACTCCCTCCCACCAAAACGCTGCGTAAAGTTAACTTTGGCATTCGCGAGATGATCATGCTCATTTTCACCACTTCGACGCTGAAGATGTTTGTAAACAGCGTTGAAATTCTGGCAATCACCGTTAATCCTTGTCCATTTACCAGTTATCATATTCTTGCCACGCTGGTTATCAATGGTCTTAGAATTGAACATTTCGAGAATGTCGTTCCAAAAGAACTCCTCAGGACGGTCATTTCCCATATCTCTATTTTGGGAAATTTCTATCCAACACTGCGCAAGTAACATTTCTTCATTCTTGCTCCACTTCCTCCTGTCTGCTTGTGCTACGACTTCAACATCTTCGTCGTCGTCTGCGTCCAAATCTACAGCAACCTTTTTTGTCTTCGTCTTTTTGCCCCTGCCTTTCGCCGATTCACGTGCTTTTGGAACTTTGAATTGTGAACCGGACGGTTGTGATTCCATTTGGGCCAACTGTGGAGGCTGTGACGGGCTAAAAAACTGTCGAGGTTGTGACGGGTTAAAAAACTGAGGTGATTGAAATCGGGAGGGGTAAGCTGCGAAACCTTGTTGAAACTGATATTGTTGGTTAAGCATTATTTCTTGTGGAGACAGGTTGGAATTGGTCGAGGAGGGGGTAGACGGGTTTGAAGAACCCCCGTATTGTGGTGGGTTTGAGTTAAGTAGGTTTGTGAAGTATCCTCCGTCATTTGGGTTTTGAGACATTGTGAGCTAATTTTTCTTTGGGTTAAATAAGAATGGAAGATTTTGGGTTTGAAGATGTGTAAAAATGGTGAAGATGAAGATGGTTTATATAGAGGTGGTGGATTTTTAAAAAAAAATATATTTACTTTATATTTATCCGTTTAATAACGGATATATATACGTTATATACTTTTGTGTCAGGTGCAACTCTCGTCGTGTGCACGATTTGGAACGCAACGAAGAACCTCGGCGAAGTTCCACGGTGTCACAACAAAGCTCGGCGAGGTGATGATGTGGACGACGAAGGCAACAACGAGACCCACACCGGGTGCTCTTATTGTGTTCCATGAGACGGTTTGCATTATACAGGGAAAGAAAAAAAAACCTTAAAAAGCTACAAGCACAAGTATTAGAACATATTTTTTTGTCGGACGTTTCGAACATACCTATCTAACATTCTAACTACAGTAAAGTGATTTTTCAAGAACATAAACACTTTAAAGTAAGTGCTCAAAACAGTCGCTAAAACAAAAATAGAAACTTAATTAAGGAGGGTGTCAGCATAAGCTTGTTTTAAGCTCTTTCAAAAGACCCTAATATTGCTTAAGCTTCTTTGATAATTTTGCTCTAAAAAAAGTCAATAAGGCCTTCTGTGCCAACACCTTCTTTTATAGCATCTTTTGATCTACAAAAATAAGCTGATAAGCAAAGAGTTATCATTTACATATCCGCATACTCAAATATATTATCTACATGTTAGCATAACACTCTAATCTTTAAACTCATGACATAGTGATAACTAATGAAGTATAGTTTCTCACAAACAAAGCATTAGATTCTTACAAGCTAATGACAATGTGCATGCTAAATATGCTTAATCAAAACTATGTTCTTTACAATCTAAAGTAACACATATTCATGAATTTAAAGTAACGATAAATAAAGGTTATACCTACCTCAAATGAAGCTAAATGTGAAGGAGAATCAGGAAGTGTAAAAATGGTAGCAAAATTAAAAGGATGAAGTGATTTATCTAAGCCCTATGCCTAGTTATAGACTTGCCACACTCATTTACGAAGTATTTGATGGCCAGCACGTACACCATGTAGCTATAATTATGTGGCAACACTCGAGATAAATAAGGGCAACTTCTTCAAATATCTCAAAGGTACAACCCCACCCACCCAATGTGCCCGAACTTTTTCGAACTTCTCTAAATATCTCAAGGGCTCATGTCGCCTCTGAATATTTGGGCGACTGCCATATGTGTAACAAGTGTCCCTTTTGGTATTTGTGCAAGTACTACCTTTGTAAGCTAATATCATAAGTACTTTTTGAACGATTGGGCCCATTATTTCTTGGGCGATTAGTATTTTGTCTTTTTCTAAAAAAGGTCGACTCTTTTAATATATTAAAATTAACTACATTTTTAGTCCTTGTCGTTTGCTTAGTATTTCATTTTTGATCCAATCAATCAACAAGATTATAATACTCACCGATCACCATCATCATCCACACCACTTTATCAAAAAAATGATAAGAGAATACACTAACCTAAGATCGATGTTAAATAGAAAACATGTAGTTACTAATGTTTGTCTTTACTTTTACACCAGGTTAATATTCTATTTTTGGGTAAAGGGTTTCGATACCCAGTGAATAGAATAAATAAAATAAACATGTTTTACTTGAGAAAGTGGTGATGAAGCCACTCTAGCCCTATTGCATCAAGTAAACATCACGTGGTCCATGACCACAACAACCAACTAAAAATCAATTAAACATAAACTCTTGGACCTAACCTACATAAGCCATTAAGAGCAGCCAAGCTACAAAGCATCCAAAAGCTACGTCATATGAGCGGGGATATGCCAAATAGCCAATGTCTTCAACACATTCCTTGTTCTTTTGAAACGGAGGGTAGTAATCTTCATTCGAACCATCTCCATGATCATGTCACACACATGCTCTTCATTTATTGAGTCTTTATAATGAATGCGGTTATTTCTTTCTTGCTAGATGAAATAAGCGGAAGAAGCAAATACCAGACGACTCACTATGCTTGAAATTGATCTTTTAGACGCCATAGGAATCAGCCAATCGGTTATATCTGCTAACCGCGAAGGGATATTCTGTAATTCAGCCTTTCGAGCAACCAAGTTCCAAACTTTCATCGAGAAGGGGCACTCAAAGAACAAATGTTCATGAGAATCCTGCACAATTTTACACAAAGGACAACGAAGCAGGTTTAAGTCGACACTATCGCCGACATCCCATTGCCTCAGTTTGTCTTGTGTTTTTAGTTTCCGAATCATAACGAGCCACAAATGGAACGCATGTCTAGGAATGCAATAGGAGTGCCAAACTACACGAAACCATTCTACCTCTTGACCTCTTGGACGTATGGAATCCCAAACCACCTTTACAACAAACTTTTGAATAATACCATCACTTGTTCTCCATAGAATTTCATCCTCCCTGTTCGTAAATGATGGGACAGTGAGGTGATTTAAAACCGGGTAAAGATCGAACCAAGCATGAGGAAAGTTCCAAACTCCATTCATAAACATGTCAGCAACATTTTCACTAAGCATATAGCCCTCTCTAGTGATACTTCGATTTGTAAAATAGCTACGCAATGGACACAATTCAGACCACTTATCAAACCAAAATGAAGTGTTATGACCATTACCTATTTGATGCCAAAAGTACGGGTGAACAAGCTCTCTTATTTGAAGAATTTTTCTCCAACCCCAACTTACATTCGACATAGAAGGCACATCCCAAAAGCTACGACCCTTTAGCTTGTAAGCGTGGATACAACGAACCTACATAGACTCCTTATGGGTTACAATGTTCCAAATATGCATAGTCATCAAAGCAATATTAAATTTCTCCAAATTTCGAATACCAAGACCACCCTCATACTTTGGAAGACATAAATGCTCCCAAACAACCTTCGCCATACCCCTTTTCATATCGCCATGACACCACAAAAAACCTCGCATTAATTTTTCAATATCTTGCATAATACTAATGGTAAGAATAAATACCGAGGCCAAGTATCCATGCATAGAAGAAAGAACCGACGAAACAAGCTGAAGTCTACCAGCAAAAGATAAGCTTTTATTTTTCCAATCGCTAATCCGTTTTTGCACCCTTTCCACAAGGATTTTGCAATCCTTATATAGAAGACGAGAAGAAATCAATGGGACTCCAAGGTATCTAATAGGGAGGATACCCGCTTCAAATGGCATAATATGTAAAATAGACATTTTAACGTGATTAGGCACATTACAAAAGAACGCGGTACTCTTTGGGACACTTGGAACCAATCCCGAAACAAGCTTAAGCTCGTCCAAAGCCTCAATTATAATTCTAGTTGAGGTAACATCACCAAGAGCAAAAAGAATTAGGTCATCTGCAAAGCAAAAGTTAATAATTTTTTGTTTTTGGAAATAGTTATGATATTGGAACCCCCCTTCAGCTTGCACTTTACGCTTAAGAATAAGCGTAAGAATTTCCATAACCATTGTGAATAAATACGGGGACATCGGATCACCTTGCCTAAGCCCTCGTTTACCCTTAAAATAACCATGGAGTTCTCCATTAATGCATAAAGAAAATGACGTTGAAGTGACACACGCCATAATCCAAGCGATCATTTTTGGATGAAACCCAAAACCAATTAACACACTTCATAGAAAATACCAATTAACCATGTCATACGCTTTTTGGATATCTATTTTGAAAGCACACCTTGGGGGACCTCTATTCAAGTGATAATTATGCATAAGCTCCTGGGTTAGTAATATGTTATCTGAAATACTTCTACCCAGAACAAACGCGGATTGGTTATCACTAACTACATCATCAAGCCCTTCCTTTAATCGATTAGTAATGATCTTACTAATACATTTATAAATGGCGTTACAACACGATATTGGGGGATAATCATTAATACGAGAGGGAGTAGATACCTTAGGGATTAAAGCAATAATCGTATGATTAATCTCTTTAAGAAGTTTCCCATTCGAGAAAAAGTCATGCACCGCACTACACACCTCATCGCCCACGATGTCCCACGTTTTCTTGAAAAAAAGCGAAGTATACCCATCCAGACCCGGGGCTTTATCATTACCAATAGCAAACATAGCCTCTTTCACTTCCTTGTTACTAACATCACGACACATATTCATAGCCTTTGACCCATGTAACTTTTTCTGAAATAAATTAGTTGTATCCAAGTAGCTGGTACTACCTTGAACACCAAGAAAATTCGAATACTGATGCACAAAAGAATGGGCAACATCAATACCTTCATGCATGACATTATTTTCATCTAACACATCCTCAATACGACATCTACTTACGTTAGATTTTACCATTTTATGAAAATACGCCGTATTTGAATCTCCAACTCGAAGCCATTCCACTTTCGCCTTTTGCTTTGAAAATCTTTCTTCGTCAAGCAAGGCTTCATTGAACGACTTTAAATACAACGCCTCCTCATCTCGTAATATGGAAGACGAAGTATCCTTATCCAAAGCTTTCTGGACCTCGTCTAACTCATGTCGAAGAGCCACAACACGAGAATGAAGGTTACCTTGGTTCATAACAAGATTTCTGATAGGTTTCTTCAAAAGACGTAGCTTCTTCACAATTTTAAACATGTTATGGCCACTGACCACATTCTTCCAGCCCACCTCGACCAAAGGTTTAAATTCGGGTTTATGCACAATGAAATTCAAGAACTTGAACTGTTTAGGCTTGGTCTTCATGACTTGCTGAATTTTTAAAACGGTTGGGGAGTGGTCTGAGATCCTGTATGGTTGAAAGATCACATACGAACCAGGAAATTCATTAGTGAAATACATATTGCTCATGACACGGTCTATCTTCCTCAACATTCCAATTTCAGCATTAGGCTTTTGATTCCACGTAAAATGTAAGCCCGTACTATTAACATCACTAACTTCAATGCTTTCAACACATTCTCGAAACTCACGCATAGCAATATTTATGTTAGACGATCCACAAAACGTATCTTCGATATATAAAGTCGCGTTGAAGTCTCCCATAAGCACCCATGGTTTGTCTTTAACGAATTGTTTATGGGTACATAAGTTCTTCCACAACATTCGTCTATGAATATACGCGTTGCGTGCATACACAAATGAGCCAAACACAGCCTTTTGGTCAGTTTTCATAATAATAAGAGTATGCATCACTTGGTCCGTTTGCAAAATAATCATAACATCCACCATATCCAAGTTCCAACCAAGGATTATACGCGATCCTTTATCACGAATACTACCATTAGAGGTCCACTTCCAGTTGCTACAAACCTTCTTGCACACATTTTCAAGCATACTAATATCCACATGCGATTCTAAGATGGCACACACATACAAGTGATTTTCATGAATCACTTGCTGAACCTCTTTCTGTTTAGGGGTACGGTTCAGTCCCCTTATGTGCCATGATGCGATGCTAAACATTGGAAACCACTTGAACGGGAGTGCTTGCCCCCATATTTTGGTCTTGCATACCGGTCTCCATAAACGTACCCGTTTCATCATACACATTCTCGACTTCATCATCCTCAGATCCCTCATTTTCTTCATTAAGCACTGAAAATGAATTCGAAACAGTAACTACATTCTTACCTTTAGTTGTACATGTACTAGCCCCCTTCTGATTATCCCCCTTCTGGTTACTTGTAGATGCAATATTCGTTTTATTTTCATGATTCTTTGATGTACCATTACACCTACTAGTTACCACAGGTCGATAAGTAAAGTTTTTCGGCTTGAATCCAATACCTCGATCATTCTGTTTCTTTTGCACGCCCCTGTTCTTAACTTGTTGGAACTCGTCATTAGCTACTTCCCCACTCTTTTTAGTAACCTCTTTAACCACATGGGGACAATTATCAATCCCATGGCCAAATATCATGCATTTTGCACAGCGTGGAGGCTCCCACTCAATCCCAGGTTAATATTCTATTGCAACGCTCTAATACCGTAATTCTGCTTTTACAGTCACGCGGGGTTTAATAGTGCAACGACATTTAAATTGCTTAAAAACAATATCTTTTCAAATTGTGTTTCAGCCAGGCTGTTGGACTATTAAAGCCCATGTAACTGATATTGCAGGACAAATTATCATATACAAATGGCTTCCTGTTAACCATCGAATATTAGCAATTCAAAGACAACGATGAACAGCACATACAGGGTATGCCTTAAAAACGTAAATTCAATGTTTATAAGATGAGCGTTTATTAACGTAAATATTACTTACAAAATGGTCTGCAAAAACATGATACCCATAAATATGCGACATTTTAAAGCATTCTTTGTCCATGGCATTAAACAACAATCGAAAGACAACGCTCAACAACACATACAGGGTATGTCCTAACAATGTTAACTGAAAACAAAACAAAGATAAAAAGTAGAAATTAAGTTAGTTACAAAATGGTCTAAAAAACATGTAAACCATAAATATGGGAGAGATTTTAAAGCATTCTTTCTTCATCAAATTAATTAGATGAGCTAAATAATAACAATCACGTTATTGAATGATCTAAAGAGCAGAATTTGATAAGACACATAGAATGGCAGATACAGAAAATAAATGATCCTACAAATACCATGAACGCCTAATTTGATAACACATGTACAATAACATATACATAACATAAATAATCCAAAAAAATATTCTGAACGCCTAATTTAATAACACAAATAAAAAAATACTACCAAAGCCTAATTTGATACCACACATAGAATCACAGATACGCAATTTTTTTATAACACACATAGAATGTAGTTAAATTGATAAATAGAAGGAGAAAAGATATATTGTGGTTAGATCGGGTGTAAGTACTGTGGTACAAAGTGGTGGCAAAATATAATCCACTCGTACACACACTTACACTTAAAAAAATATACACGATCGTACATGAGGGTTGGATTTTCATCCAGATTCGGTTAACCGGAGCAACTTAACGTGCAATTGTGAGAGAGGGTAGGTAAGGAGCGGGTTTA
This sequence comes from Chrysanthemum seticuspe, assembly GCA_019973895.1. Taxonomy (NCBI): domain Eukaryota; kingdom Viridiplantae; phylum Streptophyta; class Magnoliopsida; order Asterales; family Asteraceae; genus Chrysanthemum; species Chrysanthemum seticuspe. Next base: position 357,161,319 of record BPTQ01000005.1, on the reverse strand, counting down.
AACTACTGTTCTCGGGTCGGTTTTAAACAGAGTCGGGTTGATCTAAAGAATGAACAGTGGTCGATGGGTTAATCGGACGGAGGAGATGCATCTGACCAGGTTCAACCCGGCGCTTAGATGAATAGTTAACGGTCTTTAGTATGTATATATAATTTAAAATGTTACAAGTTGTTTTTGGTGAAAGACTTGGAGCCCTTTTTATTAGGCGTTAAAGTATATGTACATCAAAAGTGAATTCTAATATTTGTAAGCTATATATGATAATTAGTGTAAAAAGCCAGAATGAAGTGTAAGTTAGTCCACATCACGTCTCTGAAATTAGGTTAGGAGCATTTTCATTTACTCGTTTTGGTTCGCCTGTATGGTATTGATTGTCTTTAATATACAGCCTAACAATCTTATAAACGTACTTTTAGCAAAAGTAACTCTTGTCCACCATTATTTGATGCTACTTTAAAATTCATTATCTTGAGCATAACTTCAAAAGTGCATTCTTCACCTCCCTTACATATTAACGAGGTCGGTCTTCTTAGAGATATAATCGTTTTATATTGATCTACGCTCACTAGATAATTTAAAAAGCCTCCCTCCGGCTCGTCTCACGTGAATTGCTCTAACATTCTGCTCTTGCCATCTCAACATCGTAACAAACATCCATTGGTAGTCAAATTTGTTGTTGCGAATGTTTTTCAACATCAACTCAGATATGTACATTGTGACCCTGTTTTTGCCCTCTCGCGCGTGAGCAAGCCCCATACCCACAGTGGAGTGGCGCGTGAGCTTCATCCCTCACCGGTGCTCACCGAGTCATCGGTAACAAATGTGCGCAGTCTAAGTCTCAACCTGAAAGTAATCATTTTACAGATCATTCACTCATATATCTGCATGTTGGCCCATGTAAAGGTTTCAACTTTAACCCAGCTATCAGACTTGCGATCACAAGGATGGACTTCAAAATCAAATGATTGGCTCTCACACATCGTGATGCGAGTCAAAGTTATTATTGGGTGATAAAGTAAAAACTTTAGTAACATGCTGGACTAATTATATCTCAAAAGAACAAATTAGAAGTAAAACAAGAAAGAGTAAAAATGTTTATCCCACATCGAGTGTTGTAGAGAAAACTGATAAGAATGAGATGCTATAAAGGACAGGTCTGTATAGCAAACATGTTAAAGGGTTCTATGGTTTTAAATGTTTTGTTTTATAGCCGACAAAGAAGTGTATTCCTTTTGTTTAGGTGTTACATTACTTCTTTTTCGTCTATAACACAAGATATTTTATAAACTATATAGTTGTTACTAAAAACTGTTTATGATATGTATAAACTATAGTACCTCCTTAATGGTATTGTCACTTAAAGGCAAGTTACTCGTCTTGAAATTGTGCTTGGATTTTATTCTATCAATGCAATTGAGAACTTTATAGTTATAAATGTTATCGATTTATTTTGATGTGAATGTAAGCTTAATATTTTAAGCATTTCATTCAAAATATCTCGCTAATATATATAAACTATATAATTATTAGTTAAAATTGTTCATGATGTTTAGGAGCTATGATAGTTTAATGGTGAACCTCTTGTTCTCACATAGTTGCAAAAGTAAGAAAGCAGTGCAAGTTAATTACTTGTACATCGAGTACATATCGCGACAATGAAACTAGGAGCATGTTTATGTACTCGTCCTGGTGTTTGTCTGCTTGGTATTGATTGTCTAGTTTTAATATACAACATTACTGTCTTATGAATGTACTTTTAGCCTTTAAAAGCAACTCTTGCCAAACATCATTTGATGCACTTCTATAATCTGATATCCCGAACATAACTTATATGGTCGATCCATGTGATAAAGTATCTAATAGGCCACAACATATGACCATTTGAACATGGAATGTATGCATCCACGACTTCTAGTTTTCTACTACCATTGCAAAACAGGCCCGGTTTACCGACATTCTGTTTCACCCATTAGAAATCTAATGTAATGTCTAGTTAGGATAAAGTTTTGATTGATGACAAACATGTGGAACGACCCCAAGTATAATGATTGTACAAGGTGGTCATTATAGAATTAGTGTGATATTATGAGAAATTCCGCAAAAAAAACGATCACCGGTTGGAAACTATGACCAAGCATTACAAGAAGCTGCAAAGGAATATTAGGCCTAAGTTTTGTGCGTTTAGATGCGTCATTAAGGTGTAATGCCAATGCCACGAAAACACTCATTTAGAAAAGAAAAAGAAATCGAGGCCATTTTAGGATGGCGATATCTATAGTTGGTAGTGTCGTGTGGTGCTCTTATAAAATACGTGTTACTTATAGTTGGTAAAGAGTCTTGTGGTATATCTGAGAAGTTTTAGACGCAGTAATACATATGCATCTTTATATGGATGGATCTCACGAATGGAGACTCTCTGGTTTGCAATATGTTCAAGAAAAGTGTTAAAAAAAACATGGCACTTTTTTTTTCTTGAACATTATACTTCAGATGCTTTCTTACATATGTGAACCTCATTTAGAAAGGGGACAACACTTTGTTTGTGATACAAACCAAGAAAAATATGAGTCCAGATGCATAAACAAATTCGACGTAATCTTGATTGTTGCATACCTTTCTTTGGGCTTACACAGAAGCATCTTGATTAATGACTAAGTATTTGCAAGCTACGTCATGTAAAAGTTTCGCCTTTGGACGAGTTGGATGCGTATGCTGATAGCTTTTGATGGTTTGAACCAACTCATTAATTCAATCACAGTACTAATACTGGGTGATAAATAATACCAATGAACCTTTTTAGTAAAAAGTAAATGAAGTTTGTACAAAATAGTGACATACTATTATCTCATAAGGAAAAGAAAAAAAAATCAAATAAGTAAAAAAACAAAGAGCAAAATTGTTGTCCCACATCGACCGGTGGAGTAAAAACTGCCAAGGAGAAGATCCTATAAAGGCTTGGTATTTGTTCCAATGAGACAATGTAAAACTATACTGAAATTGTTCTCATGTATGGTTTTGTCTTTAACTTTTTGAACACACAGGCCCCATCTCCTGTTATGTGCTGGCGTTGCACTATAACTTAAGTCCCTCATAGAGATGGTGCTTGCGTTTTCGAAAGGTTGAAGATGAAACCTTAAAATTTAGTTTTAAAGTTAGTTAGTTTTAAAGTTAGATATTATTATTTGTTTTGAGTTAATTGCAAAAATCGTCCTTGTGGTTCACCGGATATCATGAAAATTCTCCTCTACTTTTTTTTTAACGGAGCATCTCTTTGTAGTTTTGACCCGTAACTAGTTTGGTCTATCACTTTTTCCGTTAGTTTGACCGTTAAGTGGGACTGAAATGACATAAATACCCTTAAAACTAAGGTTGGTGTAACGAATTTAGTCTCTATTTTTTTATTAAAATTTTAATTTTTAAAAAATAATTATCGATTTTTTTTTTAAATATTTAAATTTAAATTTTTTTATTTTATTTCTTTTATTGAAATTTTTATCCGTTTAATATACAACTCAACATCATTGTTTAATAAAAAATACAACTCAATATCACTGTTTAATAAAAAAATATATATGCTACATATATTCAATTTGCAAATTACCCAAAATATTCAATTTCAAGAACAAAGTAAATTACATATCCTAATTTCTAAATTACAAATACCATTAATCAGTCAAATATATAAAACCTTACAACAAAATTGTAACACTCATTCAATAATTTGTTTCTTTGTCAACACAAAAAGATGCAAAAATCCTCACTAAAAGCAAAATCTCCAAGAACACCAATGTCATCATATCTCCTCGACACCCATTTCATCATCTTCCGCACAAATATAATGACTTAAAATTCGATCCATTTTATAAACTTAGAACCCAATAAAAACAACTTTCAGATTTACATAAATCCTAAATCTAAGAATACAATCCACCGCTTCAATTTCTTTTCGTTTTTCTATCTATCATGCAACTAACAACTTATCATCATTCTCTTTCAATATAAACATCAGTCAGTGGCGGAGATAAAGGGGGTACGGGGGTCATGACCCCCGGCGAAAAAAATTGTAGTGTAAATGTTCGAAAATTTTCGGCTACTTTTGTAATCCCCCCCCCCCCCCTCCCAAAATGATCAATGTAGTTTCTAAAGATTATCATATTTTGCCCCCTCGACAATAAAGTTCTGGCTTTGCCCCTGAACATCACCCATTACTTAATCCAAAAACTCCTCTTTAATCAACACCAACTAATCATCAATCCAAGAGTACTCAACAATGGTGCACTTCTACTTTTAGTCACATAAATATTAGCTTCTTGCAACTTTGCCAAATTAAACACATCAGTTAATGTAGTAGGTGTAAACATCCTAACTACATATGCAATCTCATCTTTTAAACCACCAATGGACAAACTAACTGTATACTTTTCAGGCAATTCAACTTTATTCAACAGTACTTCGAAAGAATCTTGGTATACCTGCACACTAGAAGTCTGTTTGAGATTCTTAAGTTCCATCACTGGATCTTCAAAAACTGACTCAAACCTTTTCCTCACATGAGCCTCATACATAGTCCAAGTCATCACTTCTCCAAACTTCTTCATAAACTGAGTATGCCAAACAAGGGCCTTTCCAAACACATGCATAGAAACCAACCTAATCTTTGTTCATCACTCACAATCTGATCCATCTCAAAGAACATCTGCACTCTATACAACCACCCCTGAACATCATCTCCATTAAACTTAGGGAACTCGATCTTGGACAATCTTCCATATTGTCCACCATTTTGACCATTGTGTTGCATAGTTTGACTTCCAAGAGGGCATAGTTTGACTTCCAAGAACCTCCCTCTTTTGACTTGTGCCTTCATCCTCATTCAGTCTTTGTTGCATGAGCCTCATATCAGTATTAAGTGAAGCCACAGCCCCCACTAATGTTGCCAATTGACTAGCAATACTTTCTATTGAATGTACTCCAGTATTAGTGCTTTCTTGGCGAACAACACCATTAACAACAGACCTTGTGTCCACCATGTTCTCTCTCTGTTTTTAACCACCACTGATTCAATTACACCAGGATAACAAACCACCACACAGATCCTAACTAACGTATTTTGGAAATGGAAACGGACAATTAATCAAGACGTATTTGTGATTGGACAGATGGTCTAGTTTGACCGGATTTTATGTATGTGTGGTGGGTGATCAAAAGATCAAGATCTTCAATCGGTGTAACTGAACGCTAATGATATAACTGAATCCTAACAGATTTCAGCCATTAATGGTGATCAAGGATCGCTCTGATACCAATTGTAACATACGTTTAGAAATCCACAAGAAATGAAAACGTGATCAACAATTGCAACAACACATTAAGAACCTAATGACAAGAAATAGATTCGAAATGGGATTGTTATTAGTAAGATGTGATTTACACAAATGATTACAAGAATTGAGAGAGAAAGTTTGTAACTGAAAATCAAGAATGAAAATATGATACAAGTGAAGAGTAGTTTAAGTAGAAGAGAAGAGTAACAGCTTTTGGCGCCAAGCTGAAACTATTATGAAAGTTGTCATCTTTAGTCCTCTGACTTTTAGTAGTTGTCACATCTGGTCCTTATTAGCTTTGACTTGTAACAAGTGAGCAATAAAATTTTGTTAAAAAATAATAAGACATTAAACAAGACGACTGAAGTTGAGGTGGTTTAACGACCAGGAATTGAACTCGAGATTACATATATTTCATAAAGCTTATAAAGAAGCACCTCACAATTAAGACTCAAACCCAAAGTAATCATTTTGCCAAGATCTTTGACTGATATTTGCAAGTCCGCCCACGGAAAGGTTTTGACTTTCGACAAGTTGAGCACGTATGCAAATAACTTTGCTGGTTCGACCCAGCTACCAGGCTTTTGATCACATGGATGGACTTCAAGTCAGACGATATGTTCTCAAACATCATATTGATGTTGTTTGATCTTTAGTTGTACAACATTTGTTTATGCATAGGTCATCGAGGTTACAGATAATTATCGAAAGCATTGATACATACTCTTCTTCATATTTTTAAGGAGTCATAAATATGTTGGATCTGGATATGTTCAATCTTGAACAACTCATTAATCCCGACAGAGTAATATTGGGTGAAAAAATATATCTCAAAAGAAGAAATTATAAGTAAAAATAAGAGAGTAAAAATGTTTGTCCCACATCGACTGCAAGTTAATTACTTGTACATTGAGCACATATCGTGACTATAAAATTAGGAGCATGTTTAGGCTTCTCCTTTTCAAAGTTGACTTTGAAAAGGCGTTTGACAGTGTGAACGGAACTTCCTTATGGACACCATGGCTCAAATGGGTTTTGGATTAAAATGGTGTAAATGGATTTATGTGTGCCTTTAGGCAGCTTCGGTCACTATTCTTATAAATGGTTCTCCCTCGAAAGAGTTTCCAATGAAGCGTGGTCTAAGGCAAGGAGACCCACTTTCGCCTTTCCTTTTTCTTATTGTTGCGGAAGCTCTGCAAGTTATGGTTATTGATTCATGTAATAAAGGCATTTGCAAGTTAAGGTTATTGATTCATGTAATAAAGGCATTTATAGGGGGCTTTCTCTTTTCAACGACGGGGCAAACATATCCCTCCTTCAGTATGCGGACGATGCCTTATTTTTTGGTGAATGGTCAAAAATAAATGTTAAGAATTTAATTCGTATTCTCGATTGCTTTCATGATGTTTCAAGGCTCAAAATAAATATCTCAAAGTGTAGGCTGTTTGGCATCGGGGTTCCCCGGAGAGATGTCGAGAATATAGCACGGGCCTTCAATTGTTCGCACGGGTCCCTGCCATTCTCTTACTTAGGTCTGCCTGTGGGAAAAAGTATGAGGAAGATTGTGGACTGGACCAAGGTGATTAACATATTTTCTAAAAGGCTTGCTTCTTGGAAAGCAAACTTGCTTTCTATAGAAGGTAGACTTACTCTTGTGAAGTCGGTTCCTGGAAGTCTTCCGTTATACTTCTTGTCTTTATTTAAGGCTCCCGAGGCAATTATTACTAAACTTGAATCTATGATAAGAAATTTTTTTGGGGGAATGAAGGAAGGTGTTAAAAAGATTAGTTGGGTAAGTTGGAATAAAGTCTTATGATCCAAGATTGATGGCGGAAAAGTAATTGCTGAAATTCATGGTTCAAGTGGTGGTTTTGACATGATGGTCGGGTCTAGAAATAATAGCACATGGTCTTATATTGTAAGTACGTGTAATAGGATTGAACAATTAGGTGTTCATCTTAATAATCTCATGGTTAGGAAAATATATAGTGGTAATCAAACTTTGTTTTGGAAGGATAATTGGTTAAACAATTTGGGAATGTTAAAAGATTGTTTTCCTCGTCTTTTTGCTTTGGAAAGATATAAGGATTGTCTTGTGGCAGATAGATGGGTTTCAGAAGAAGGTGTCTGGCAAGGTAAGTGGGATTGGAATAGGCATCCTAGTGGGCGAGGTGATGGAAATCTTACAAAGCTAGTGACTGACTTAAATGGGCTTACTCTTGATGAAGCTCAAGATGATAAATGGGAGTGGACCTTGACCTCTTCTCGCAAGTTTACAGTCGCCTCTTTGTGTCATGCTATTCACTTAAAAATGAACTTTAATGATGTTTGTGCTCTGCCTTTCACTTGGAACTCATGGGTTCCTCGTAAGGTAAACGTTTGTGCTTGGCGTGTGGCTTTGGATCGACTCCTAACCAGGTTGAACTTATGCCAATGTGGTACTAATCTTCCTACGTCGGTATGTTTATTTTGTGGGTTGTCCGGTGAATCACAGGATCATTATTTCTTCTTAAGTCCTAAAGTAAAAGTATTGTGGTTGAAATTTTGGAGCTGGTGGAAAGTCCCTTCTCAGTTCTCTTTGAGTGACATCCTTAAAGGAAACTTTGATTTCACCAAAGATAAGTGGAAAATGAAGTTATTTCACGTTGTCTCCTTGTCTCTTAATTTGGTATGTGTGGAAATGGAGGAATAAAATTTTACATGCTTTGTCAGATGAAGAGGTTTCGTCGGCTCAACACGAGGACATATTCCCAGCGATTTAAAGATTAAGTTTGCTTTGGACTTCAATCAGTGCCGCTAAATGTCACTTTAATTGGTGTCGTTGGATTAGAGCTCCTGGAGAAGTAGATAATTTATAATTTGTAGTTTCGGCTTAGCTTGGTGTTAGTGTTTGGGTGTTTTATCTTAGTGTAGTGCTTGGTTATATTTTTTCATTCCTTTTAGCACTTTTTAGAGCTATATTCTGTTTGTTGCTTTGACGTTTGCCTTCTATATAGTTATCTCGGTCAAATTTCAAATATCGTTCAAGGTCCGAGATTTGAAATAGCGGTTATCGCGGTGAGATATCGGTTCTTACATTATCTATAATATTTTAATATATATATATATATATATATATATATATATATATATATATATATATATATATATATATATATATATATACCAGCCCAAAACCAATACAAACTAACCCTAGTCCAATGTAACTTTACCCTGTATAAAATACTCACTTATCTCCCATAACCCTAATTTCTTTATCGGTATGACTATGCATCCACCAACTCAAAGTATCTCACAAACTAAAAAAACCAAAAACAAACAAAAGACGACCCTTGTTCTTGTAAGATCCTTTTAAAGATCAAAGGTAGGTAATGTTTTATTTGTTTTTCTGTTAAAGATCAAAATCTCGGCCAATCTCGCCAAAATCTCGGCCAAAATCTCACCAAAATCGGCAAAATATCGGCCAATCTCGCCGAGAATATCGGATCCGAGATTTGGGGCGATATTTTGATCCGAGATTATTTCTAGGGGCGATATCCGAGATATCGACGAGATAACGGCGAGATTAACTACATAGTTTGCCTTTTTATAATATCGTTTCCTTAAAATTAAAAAAAAAAAAAAAAAAAAAAAAAAAAAAAAAAAAAAAAAAAAGCAAGTTGCTTGCTTGATATTGAGTTTCTAGTTTTAATATACAATGTTACAGCCTTATGGAAGCACGTTTAGCCTATAAAGGCAACTTTTGTCAAATAAGTAATGTGTTGGTTTAATAATTTAAAACTTTCTTTTATTACTTTAAAAGATTATCAACTCAAATTTAATATTCTAAAAGAAAATAAAAAAATAAAATAAAGAAGAATTTCATATATATTATTCTCTAAATGAATAACTACATATATATCTTTTGTACCAGTTTTTGATGCAAAGTAAAATGGTTTTAATGCATCAAAAGAAGATATATACAATTTTTAAAACAAGTAGGACATATATGTAAAAGCCACACGTTTAAGAAAAAAATGTGTTTTTTGTGTTTGTACTATTAATACACGCTTTAAAGTGTTGTACAATTTGTTTATACATTAATACTTTAAGATAAAATTATTAGCTAATTACATTTTTTGTTTTTGTGTTTTGTTGGATGTAAAACTTTTAATCCATGAAAAGTCTTATCCAATTTCATGTTGGGCCTTTTTGGTAGGCTAATATTTGGACCTTTTTTAGAACTGTAAGTTTTTTGTTACAAAATTAACCTCTTTCAAAACAAGTAGCTCCGTTTGGATACATCAACTTCAAGCTTTTATTTTAAACAAGGAGCTTCAAAATGAAAAGCTGATTTATGAAGCTTTTAAAAAAATTCAGAGCTGTTAAAACATAAAATTACTGTTAACAGCTAATAATTACCGTTAACAGCAAATTTACCAAACATTTTTATTGAAAAAAAGATATAGCTTATAACTCATATTAACAGCCTTACAGTTTACAGCTAATTTTTGCCAAACATACCAGTTAACTTAAAAATTGATAACTTTTTTTATTTATTTATTTATTTATTTATTTATTTTTTTTTTGTACAAGGGAACAATTGATAACTTTGACTGTGGGGCATTTGTGTCTTTTCCATATTGTTAACTACTGTCATCCACTCTTCCTCTCTCTTTTCTCTAAAAAAAACACCAACCATTGCTACCACTAGGGGTGCTATTCGGGTCGGGTTGGTCGGGTTCGTGTCAAACAGGTCGGGTCCAAGTCGGGTCGAGGCTAAAAATAATATACCCGAACCCGACCCTATTTAAACTCGGGTTAGTCGGGTTCGGGTCAAGTCGGGTCGGGTCAAGTCGGGTCGGGTTCGGGTCTGTGCCATTTACAAAATCATAGAATTTAATTTCTAAAATAACACATGTATAAATGACACATTTTTTTGGTTGCATTTGTTTGTTACATATTTTTTTGATACAACTGTTTTTCTTGTTCCCTATAAAACAGAAAGAATAATGAGTACGTAGTCATTTTTCACGTAAAATAAACCATGCAAGTAGTCATTCTGCACATATAATAGTATCACATGACTAATGAGTACGTAGTAGCAATTAGTTAATAATATATATTTCACAAAAGCAGTATATTATAATTTGAGAGGAAATGATGTGAAAATTCGCCATCTGAACAAGAGTTGTGTAATAGAGTTTTAAAATTTTGAATCAGATAGAAAATATTTGGCCTTTTTACTTACGTTGGCATGGGGTATTTGAGTCAATTTAGTAATTAACTAACAGCTCCTCTAAATTTGAAACGTTACATTGATGAGCATTTAATATTGAGCTATTTGTCTAAGGGCATGCTTGGTTGAGGGGTTAAGGGGGGTGGGGAATGGGTAAGGTATTCAAAAGGGCCCACATTTCTCATTATATAGTGCTTGGTTAGGGAGGGGTAAGGGATTGATTACCCCGTAATGGGTAATGAACCATTATAGACTAAATTGAGGGGTAAGTGATTGATTACCCACCTCACTCATTCCTTTGCATTCCTTTCCCTTTCCCTTTCCATTTCCTTTTACTCACTTTGAACCAAGCGGGCCCTAAATATAACAGCTCCATTCTATTCAAGCAAACAAAGCTTTTTGCCAAAGGTGAGCTTTTTTTCCGAAACAAACAGCTAAAAGCTCTAAAAAAGCTTGCTGCCAAACAGGCCCTCAACGTTCATATAAATGTTCATATAAATGCCTTTAAACATATTTTAAAACAACATTAATTAGACTTTTAAAGAATACATTCAACAATTAAAATTAAATAAAGATTAAAATCCTAACTCGGGTTAGTCGGGTTGACCTGAACCCGACTAAGCAAAGTATTTAAACCCGATACCCGACCCTAATTCGTACTCGGGTTAAACGGGTTGACCCGATTGACCCGAGTTAGACTTTGGACCCGAGTAACCCGACCCGATTATCTTTAGTCGGGTTCAGGTCGGGTCGGGTCGGCCCGAATGACACCCCTAGCTGGAGCTGAGACTTATATTATTATCCGAAATTAAAATTTGTATTTTTATAAATTTGTTTGGCAAATGAGTTGGGGCTGAGGTTTATTATTGCAAAATTACTAAAAAAATAACATAATTAAATGAGTTTTTATATATTTTAGATATTTTTGCGGGTAAATAAGTAATTTATTTTTCAAAAGCCCAGGGCTAAAGTTTTTAGCCGACTTATTTTATAAGCCCTTCCATAAACCCTATGACAAACGAGACTTATTTTATTAGACGATTTATTTTAAAAGCCCAAACCCCAATAAGCCTCATTTAAGCCCTTGCCAAACATAGCCTTATTGTTCACATTTTTGTTTTGGATTGTCCCAAATTGATTTCCACTTTCAAAAATAGATATGAAATTTAGATCAAGTTTACCATATTATCCTCACTTTAGTGTATTATTAATTTATTATAAACATTAATTAAAGAAGTTATTAATTAATTAGTTAGAGATAAAACTGGTATTATGTTAAGAATAAAAATTAAAAAACTGTAATGATAATGTTTTTTTAAAATGTTTTATTTTCAACGTCAAGTACTTATAATTTTGTCATTACTTACACTTTGTTGGAAGACAACCTATCTTTATTCAAAACACTAATCGAATTTCTTTCGTAACTTTTACCAATATATTTATAAATTTCCAAAAACAGGTGATGTTTTAGGCTAGACGGAATAGACAAGAAGTCACCCGTGAGTCTCCCCCGTGAGCAACTCACGCTTATCCCCAAGCCACCACTCGCGCGTGAGTGGTTGGCCAAATCGTGAGTGAGCCACGGGCGTGAGTGGTTGGCCAAACCGTTTGCATCTTCATTTCATCTTCATTTTTATAAATACCCACCATTTCATCTTCATTTTTATACACATCTCTCAATTTATTTACACACACTTTTCACAATTTAAATCTTTAAAAATGAATTCGTATACGTTTATGGGCATGGATGATTTATTAGAAGATGGAGAAGAAGTTAGCAGCCGCAAGAAAAATTTTATTAAAAAAGCTATCGAGTATATTAAGTCGAGACGAACATATACTAGATTGTCGAGAACCACCATAACCAGAGATCGAGCGGGTGCTCATGAGCGTCTAGTAGCAGCCTTTTTTTCTGCTAACCCGATGTACGACGATCGACGATTTAGAAAAACGTTTCGAATGGCTCGTCCACTTTACAACCGTATAGTAAATGCGGTAACCAATCACTCTGCTTACTTTCAGGGTATCCTGATTGTTCTGGACGAGAAGGTATATCCTCGTTGATAAAGTGCACGGCTGCAATTCGTCAATTGGCGTACGGTGTTAGTGCAAGTTTTCTAGATGAATATATGCAAATAAGTGAGAGAACCTCTCGAGAGTCTCTTGACAATTTTTGTGAAGCTGTGATGCAGATTTTTGGCCCTGAGTATTTGAGGAAACCTACGGTGACTGATGTTGAAAAACTTTATCGGCATCACGAAGCAAAGCACGGGTTTCCGGGGATGTTAGGTAGTCTTGATTGTACCGACTGGGAGTGGTTCGGTTGTCCGTACGCCTACAAAGCTCAATATGTTAGACGTGATCATGGTCCGAATCCGTTCATTTTACTTGAAGCAGTTGCATCACAAGACTTGTGGATATGGCATGCTTTCTTTGGTGTTGCGGGGTCGAACAACGACATCAATGTTTTGTATCAATCCCCATTATTTAACGATCTCAAAACCGGACGGGCACCTGAGGTTCCTTTTGTGGCTAACGGAGTAAGTTACCCACATGGATACTATCTGGTTGACGGGATATATCCCGAACTGGCGCCTCTTGTTAAGACGATTACGGAACCAGCAGATGATGATCATAAACGAATTTTGTATAAAAGAAAGCAAGAATCGGCAAGGAAGGATATTGAACGAGCGTTTGGTGTTCTTAAGAAAAAATGGGCAATAATAGCCAATCCAACACGAAAGCAAAATAAAAATAGGATTATGAATATGATGTACACATGTATCATATTACATAACATGATTCGCAAATACAAAAAAGTTGCAATCTCGCCTAAATGGTTTCGGGATGAAGCACACCAGCCAGAAGACGTTCTTCGAAATGAAGAGCAAGTGTAACGAGTTATGAGGTGGATCAGATCATCGGAAGAGCATCAAAACCTTCGTCACGATTTGATCGAGCACTTGGCTCAAAATGAATAATCTTTTTACCGTTATTTGTTATGTATTTTTTTTCCGTATTTTACTTTTTTATGTAATGTTTTTTTAATTCTATGAATAAAAGTTTTACGTTATAATTATTTTTTTACGTTTACATTTACGTTTACATTTACGTTTTATTTAAAATGAATGTGTTAAATAAAAAAGATGATGTGGAGTGAGTGAGTTTGGTGTGGTGAGTGAGTGTTAAAACGGGTGGTGAGTGAGTGGTAAAGTAGGAGAGAGAAAGCTGAGGTGGCGCTGACGTGGAGTGAGTGACTCTCCCCCTTATTCCTTTTAGCCTAAAAACGCATGAGTGAGTGAAAAAAACTGGTAAATTTTGGAATCCATCAATCCATCCATTCATCCAGGTGGGACTCCATTTCCACCACCATTATTCACTCTCTCTCTCACTTCACTTTCACGCACTAAAAACACACACACACACACTTGTCTTTCTGCAATTTCACTCACTCAAAAACACACACTTTCCATTTTCCATTTTCATTTTTCTTTGTCCCACTTACTTACTCTCAAAATGGGCAGCAGAATCCCCTCTCACCAGCTCAGCAATGGCTTATACGTCTCGGGTCGACCCGACCCACAACACCCACCTCCCAAACAACTCACCCCCCTCTCACGCGCCGTCCCCTACACCGGCGGCGACGTCACTAAATCCGGCGAACTCGCCAAAATGTTCGACATCCCTCCC
>BPTQ01000005.1:357082287-357146987 GCA_019973895.1 Chrysanthemum seticuspe | reverse complement strand
AAAAAAATCCTAACTCGGGTTAGTCGGGTTGACCTGAACCCGACTAAGCAAAGTATTTAAACCCGATACCCGACCCTAATTCGTACTCGGGTTAAACGGGTTGACCCGATTGACCCGAGTTAGACTTTGGACCCGAGTAACCCGACCCGATTATCTTTAGTCGGGTTCAGGTCCGGATTTTTGACACCCCTAACTACCACTAATTTCTTTCACTCTTTATAACACACTTAAAAAAAAAAAAAAAAAAAAAACCTACTACTAACTTAGATCTGTCATCTTCTTCATCACCACTGTCTCCACTACCGACACCACTACTCTTATCACACTAAACCCAGGTATCATTTTTTTTTAATATATATATGTTACAATACATTTTTGTTAATTTTTGATATATGTGTTTTATGATTTTTGTTATTTCTTTTAAAAAAAAAATGTTAATTTTTATGATAGAGCTGAATCCCAGCCGGGACTACAGCCGAGAGTCTCGGTGTGTCAAATGGTTCGTTATCGGGTTGACCCGATAAGCTATAACGACCCATTAACAAATATATAAGCTTTCCTAGTTTGTTTTGTATATTAGGCCAACTAATAAAAGATTGCCATATCTGATATGTTATTTGATTAATGTGTCTCACTATATATGAATTGTGCTATAAATTTTGCCATCTCTCTTTGTCCATTAAGGCTAGGCACAGTGGTGACCTGGCCGCAGGGACGGACCCAGGATTTTTAAGAGGGTGTTGCACAAAAGAAATGTTGGGCTAACTAAAGTTACACCGTAAGAAACGAAAGTACCAAAAAATTTTTGGGGGTTGCACATACCACGAAAATGTCAGTTTTGAATTTTTTTTGCATTTCATGATCTAAAAAAGGGTGTAGCCTGTGCCACACCCGGCATACATGTGGGTCCGTCCATGGACATGGGTCGACCCTGCCACATCAGCTTTCTCTCTCCGACGACCTAGTTGCCACAGTGGTGACCTGAGATTTTTTTTTTTTTTTTTTTTTTTTAATACAAACGGTTGGATTTTGGGAAGTTTTTCTTGCTTTGAATTCGGTCGACTAGCCAAACTAGTTCGTCTCCTCTTCCCTCTCAACCAAAGCCAACCGAACACCCCATAATGGGGCAACCTAGGCCGACCGGCACTCAACCACTTCGGTTCACCTCCCCATTGTGTGCAGCCTTAAGTTTCTGTTTGTTAAATGACTATGTCAGGAACTTTGTTTGAACATTTTTTACAGCTAATCTTGTGAATAGAATTTATGAAGGGGTTGACACTCAACTGCCAAGCTTCAACATATCAAGTTACTTAGAGATACTTGCATAGTGCCTGCCTACTGATAAAACTGAAACAAACATGCCTACTGTCAAATTAAAATCCACACTAATTGGACTTGTTAATGCTTGTTTTCTTCCTTATATATTGTGCCATGTTGGTCCTAACAATAAGCTAATGTCATAATGCGGTATTTTTTAAATGAGTCAATTTGTAGGTTGAAATTAGCATGTAACCCGATAGACCCGATAGCTTATCGGGTTGGGTTGCGGGTTAATTTTTAATTTTTCAAAACCTGATAGACGTGACCCGATAAGCCCCAAACCCGACCCGATAAGCCGTTTGACACCCCTAGCCGAGACTAGCCGGGACCACCTGCCTGTTGTTGAGACGAGACGAGCCGAGACCACAGCTAGAGCATGTTTTTTTTGTTTGGTTAATTACTTGTTTGGAATTGTAATATTTAGTTGTGAGTTTCATTTTAGAATATTAGTCGTTTTGTGTATAATTCTTAGACTTTTGCAAACGTTTTTAGGATTTTAGTCGTTTTGTGCATATGCATTTGGTTAGTATGGTATCGCGAATGTGGATATAAATCTAGCTTGTGAATATGATTCTAAATTTGCGATTATGCATTTGGTTGGTATGTTATTTCATTGTTAGACTTTCCTAAATGATTTTAGGATTTTAGTCATTAATTTCGGAAAGTCCTCCTCCGAAGTTAATCATCCCATAGAAAGTCCCCTGTTTGGGACTTCTTTTTGAATGTTTTATCTCATTTAGGATATGAACGCGTATAACTTATTTACTATTTGAGAAAATTTCGACAGTGTTTCCCCTTTACTCCTACGAATATGTCTTTAATGCACATATTTGGGGAGTTAGGGGAAATGCCGCCAAAATTTTCTCAAATAGTAAATCGTTTATACGTGTTCATCTATGAGATGAAACATTCAAGGAATGGGTTAGGATTGCCTTCCATAGTTCTATTGCTAATCTGGATGGTTTATAGTAGATGATGTTGTCAACTACTTTAATATATAGTTAAAATTTAAAAAATGAAACTTAGGAAATGTGGTTGAATCAGTTATGTGTTTTGAAGATGATATTTGCGTTTGATAGCTAATTTGCTGATTTCTTATTCCATTATAGTACTCTACTTATTACTTACACGTTTCCTCTTTCTAGCATCATGAAACGGGCTTATGTGACACATAAAGCGTCTAAAGTTTCACTACAAGCCGGTATTAGCAACATGCCAGAGAATGTGATTACTCATATTTTGGAGTGCTTGCCAATAAAAGAGGCTGTTAGGACGGGTATCCTGTCGAGAAACTGGAGGTATAACTGGACGGGTATCAGCCAACTCGTATTTGATGAAAATTTCTTTGAACCAGGTCTAGATGGCGGAAATAACTGCAGGGAGAGGACTATAAGTAGACTTCTCCTCCATCTTAAAGGTGCCGTAACAAAGTTTGAACTCTTTATACCAGATCACAAGATATTAGATGTTGAGGAAGTTAATCATTGGGTTTTGTTCTTGTCCCGAAAAGGAATTAGGGAGTTCATAGTCATAAATAAGAACCTAAAAGCACTAAAGTTGCCTACCCATCTTTTCGCTTGCCTAGAGCTCAAACTTTTGGAGCTTGAGAATTGTTGTTTCCATGTGTCACCTGGCTTTTGTGGTTTTCCAAATCTATTGAACTTGGACTTTACTCTTGTAGAAATTAAAAGTCGAAATATTGGAGAATTCATAAGTTGGTGCCCCTTACTTGAGATTCTGAAAATTAGTTATAACATTCGTTCAGGCAAAGTGAAACTAGTTGAAATTACAAAACTTAAGAATCTTAAAGTGTTATCGTTGCCATTACACGACCTTGGAGCCATAAAAAATTTAGATATCTTTGAGCTTGTTGGTTTCCTTCCGAAACTTCAAGAGCTTGATCTGAATTTTCAAAACTGCAAGGTAAGACTAACTTGCTTCTTTGAAATTCAATTTACAAACTAGCTATGCAGAGGTTTATGAATGCTTAAATATATGAAGTGGCTTTGAACTGACTGCAGTTAGTTGGTGGTAGCAAGCTGGTCCCTACTGTATTTCCTTGTCTCAAAACTCTTACATTATTGGCGATAGATTTTGGAAGTTCTGAAATGCTATCATGTGCTTTTGGTATGATTTGGGGATCGCCAAATTTGCAGCGCCTTAAAGTAGCAGTGAGTAAATGCATTCTTATCTTATTGTGCTACTCAAAATCGCATTGTTGTGCGTATGAACATTATTTATATGTTCTTGTAGGCTACATACAAAGACGTGGTTCTACCACCTTCACTTAAATGTTTGGAGGTACACTATACCAAAACGAGGAAGCTGCAGCTACAGTCTGTTTTGTTATCATCCTTTAGAGGTTCAAAGACTGAAGTATGCTTGATAAAGTGTATACTTGCTTGCTCCCCTTCGCTAGAGAGGATTGATATCTTTCCTTGCTCATTCCAAGCGTCTGGTGGTGAAAAAGGGATGTTGATGTTTGCTTCCAAGCTGTTAGAGCTACCTCGAGCCTCAACCAAAGCTGAAGTGAAGATCCACTGGTCTCACTCAGAAACTTGACCTTGCCTACTTTTCCCTATGGTTTTGGTAATGGTGTTAATCTATGGTCGCATTAGTACTTTAATGTAAAATTTCGGCTAAACTATGTTTGACACCCTTGTTTTGTTCTCAGTGGGCACATGCGATGATTAGCCTTGTACGAAGTAATAGTTAGTTTCTTATCTATAATATTACTGAATGTGTTGTTTATTATAAGTTGGTGTGTGCAGTTTAATCTATGTTATGTTAACCAGCTGAGTATGCACTGACAGTTGCGGGTCTCGGACACGTAGGCAAATACGTGAAAGATCACCCGAGATAATGCTGGACACATCAAGAACATAACATGAAAGATCACCCAAGTAACCATATATCGTTCAAGTATATTAGGGGCCACAACATATGAACACGTAATGTATGCATCCATGACTTCTAGTTTTCTACTACCACACAAAACAAGCCCAGTTTACCGACATTCTGTTTCACCCATTAGAAATTTACTGTATTAAAATTTTTGATTGATGACAAACATGTGGAACAATCCCAAGTCTAATGATTGTACAAGGTGGTCATGATAGAAGTATTTTGTTCGAAGTTTAAAATACTACAAATGCAAAATCAAAGAAGTAAAAGAGAAAGAGCAAAATTGTTGTCCTGAGTCGATATGTGGAGAGAAAACTGCCGTGGAAGAGATGTTATGAAATCACCTTCCTTTATCTTTGCTTTACATTCATGAATATGTGTTACTTTAGAGCGCAAGATATGGCAATTAGGGGTGTCATTCGAGTGACCCGACCCGAGACCCGAACCCGACCCGAGTCAATTCGGGTCTGGTCAATTGGGTTCAAAAATATATTCGGGTCAATCGGGTCAACCCGAATTTTCCCGAGTTCTAAAATAGGTCGGGTTCGGGTATGTTTTTTTGCCTTGACCCGACCCGAACCCGACTAACCCGGCTGAACAACACTTTTACAATTTAAAATACTCGGGTTGATCCCGAACCCGAATTGACCCGACCCACGTTGACCTGAACCCGAATTGACCCGACCCGAGTTCTAAACAAGGTCTGGTTCGGGTATGTTTATTTTCAGGCTTGACCCAATTTGACCCGACCTGAGTAGACCCGAACCCTACCGGGTCAACCCGAATAACACCCCTAATGGCAATGACTGTTAACACATTATTATTGGTATACCACCTCAGCGCTACATCATACACCTCCCAATAACACACTAATAACTAAAATACCCTCCCTCATAACATACCACTAACATGTTATTGGGTCTCACAAAATATCCCACAAAAATTACCCACTCACTCACAATAAAAAAAAATAAAAAAAAAATAACACACACACAAAAAAGAAACCAATGGCATGAGCCATTTCACTGGCTCAAATCCCTTTGGCTCAACTTTGGCGTGCTGCCCGCTATGCAATTTGGTGCGCCATCCGTCATTGATGTTGCATTTGACACGTTAAAAGCCTCCCTCACCATGTGCTCTTAGATTTTAAAGAACATAGTTTTGATTGGAGGATGATCCTCTAAAGTAACTTTAGTGAAATTAAAGAAGTGTGAGCCATTCGATTTGACCCAATGACTCAGATAAAAAAGAACGTTTTTTGATTTGAGCCACTGGATCAATTACAATGACTCACACTTACCCAACTTCACTAAAGTTGTTTTATCAACTTTAGTGAAGTTAGGAAAGTGTGAGCCATTGGATTTGACACAAGCTCAGATCAAAAGAACGTCTTTTGATTTGAGCCATTGGATCAAATCCAATGGCTCACACTTCCCCAACTTCACTAAAGTTGTTTTTTCAACTTTAGAGGATCCTCATTCGTTTTGATTAAAGCATGTTAAGCATGAATGTTATTAGCTTGTAAGATAGTTCTTAGAAAATTGATTAGAATTCAATGTTTGCTAGCTTATCCGCTTATTTTTGTAGAAACTTTTTGGAACCATTTGAAATTCCTCAAGCCCTTCCAAATAAGCAATCCGGGCACCCCTTTATTTGTATGGGATAATTACCTTTATATATATCTAACTTGTCATTTTTTTTTTGCGTGTAGCCTTTTTTTGTTGCTGGAATTGACCCTTTTTGATTTGTATATCCTTAACCTTTGATTTCGACTTTTGTGTGGATTTTGTTCTTGTAAAATGACTATTTTATCCGTGTAAATAAATTGGTTACAAGTATATGGGTTAGTGACTATTTGATGGCTTAAGATGGTCGGAATTCAAACATTTGAGGTACATTATAGCACAAAAAGAAGGGTACACACAATTAAAAAAAAGTTATAAGTTGGATATATTTTTAGGTAATTATCACTATTTATATATGTTACGAGATCACAAAATGCTATAATAGGTGTTATAGCTTAAGCTATATTGACTTTTATTTAGAGCAAAATTATCAAAGAAGCTTAAGCTATATTAGGGGCCTTTGAAAGAGCTTAAAACAAGCTTAATACGCTGACACCCTCATTAAGTTTCTATTTTCGTTTTGGCGAGTGGTTTGAACACTTACTCTAGAGTGTTTATGTTCTTGAAAAACCTCTTTAATATAGCTAGGTATGTTCCAAACTTCAAAAAAAAAAAAAAGAAAAAAAAAGGAAAAAAAAAGCATGTTCTAATACTTATTATCTGCTTTAGAAAAAGGCAATAATATATAAACACATGGATAAAAGAAGTGTTTAGAGGACACGTGTTTACGATTGCTTGATAAAAAATTGTAACATATTGGATTTCACAAACACCTCATACCAAATACATAAGAGGCGTATATAAGTTTTAGAGAGCGAAAGTTTTAGAGAGAGAAAGAGAAGAGAGTTGGGAACTATGTGAAACAAAGAAAAATGGTATTGAAGCTCCAACCCTCTACCTTGAGAGGTAGAGGGTATTTATAGTGTCTTACAATAAACGCCTCCTACGGGCTGTGGATCAGGCATACATTGGGTAAAGACCCGTCCGTCCTCCACGGTTTTACTTAACTAACTTCTTACTAACATCAAATAACTACGACTACGAGCTTTCTAATGATTACATATACTTGAGGTGACCGACACTTCAGTGACTGAATTTTCTAATTCCTAACAATCTCCCCCTAAGGGAGGTCACCTCAGTTTACACATAATACAAACAGATATTACACTGAGATTGTTCTTGAATTCTTGTTTAAGTTCTTTGCTCAGTAGCTCGTAGTCTTTGATTCTTCATGTTATCCATGTATGAATAATTCAAGTGGAGGTCTTTAAATGATCCACGTGATGATGAGTTTTGAGCCATCTTTGAGATCATCAGCTTGCATAAATTTCTGACTCTTCCATTGTGGTGTTGACATTATGTGACGTTGTGACAGTGGACCTACATGCTCACATTCTGGATCATGATTTCTTCTTATCAGAGTAGCGGAAGCTTTAGATGATTCATAATATTTGCAGCAGCGTAGCAGAAGCATGGAGTGAGAATATAAGAGTCATTGATGCACTAATCATGATTTCTTTTAAAATAAATGTGTTGTGTGAGCATGCGGCTATGGATTGACCTCTCCATTCTGATCAGCTGCAAGCGTCGGGTGTACCTGCATACAACAGTTAGCAATAAAGCGCACGAAAGTGTCTTTGATCACTTTCGTTGAATTGAGGTACACGGCCCACGGTTCCCCGTTGATCAGTACAAGTACTGCTTGTGATCAGGTATAATTCCGAAGAATCTCCTTGACAGGGTTTCGCAGCTTTTCTAGCTGTTCTCAAACCGGAACGTCTCAAAGAAGACAACACGAAGTGAGTGAACCAGTGAATAGAGATTCATTGATTGATGGAAAATGATTTGAAGAACAATCGTGTACTGCTCAAAATAAAGTGTTTTTGCAATACAACGAAGGTTTTAACGAAAATCAATTATCAATCATAAACACCTTTTAATTTTTAAATATTAATACACAGTCGATGTGCTAGAGAAAAGATTTTTAAGCACAACGACCGGTTTTTCAAAGGTATCCGTCAATCCATAACCTGAACCAGGATTGATTCATAGATTTGAATCGCCTCATTATTTCTGTTCAGTTGTCACATGGTTGATCTATTGGATAAATCTCACATGCCACCTACCAAGATCTTGTTTGTTGTTGGCTCTAGAAGGTTTTCCATCTTCATTGTGAATATGTTTGCATATCACTCAGATGTTCCGGCAATACCACAAGGATAATGCGTAGGAATCATAAGATATAATCTCTCTTTCCACGTTGTGTGAAACAGAGAGTCTTCATTGACAGTGTCCTAATGAGATTTATTGATGATCTCGAGGCTCTAGACTCAATTGTGCACATTTGGTTCCTATGTCGGAGACTAGGGAGAGGGTCTCCTTCTTCAATATCAACCATCTCTAAGAGAAAGTCGATAGATAATGTCGGTTCCCCTGTGAGAATGAAACAAGTCCTTTTAAGAGGAACTTGAGTAGTTTGGGAAGATGTAGTGCAGTGCAACACTGGGTCCATGATGTCTTGTCTTCAATACTAGTGTTACCTTAGTAACCACCAGTAGCATATGTATTGAATCCGGTTTCTGCCCTAAGGTTGAATTATTGGAGGGCTATTTATTTTCACCCTTTTCACATTCAATTCTTTTTCATTCTTCAACCCCTTCAGTGCTTACCGAAACTTCATTACTAGAACGTTGTTGGGTTTATTCCAGTTCTAGCTCTATCTCAGTCCGCACTCTTCCCATATCTCACTTTTCTCCTTTTTTTTTATCATACCTAAGGACTCTATACTATCTAGTGGATTGGCCCTGGGTAGATCCCTCCGGCTCTGGCGGGATCGTGGAAACGAATACCTAACCTAACCATCCTTATAACACCATGCATAAAATTAAATTGGTCGGTCTTTTGGTATTGTTCATCAGCCATTTGAACCAATTGAAAAACAATCCAAGTACTTATGATATATTATCAAAGCATTTTGTACCTGAATTGTTTTTTATATTTTAGAAAAATGGCTCCCCCTCAACATGTGCATCATATGTTTGAAATCATTTTGGAACATGGAGGCAAGAGGAGAAATTGAAGAATTCACTTCTTTTGATAAATATTTTCTAAAAATATCGACATCGCTTTCCCGATTAAAATCAGTGATTCACATACAATTAAAGATATTTTCGGGAAAGAATGAGGTTTTCAGTAAAACTTACTCCCCCTCAATATGTGCATCGAGTTTTGAAAGAGTTTTGCACATATTAGGGAAAGCCTGCACTTTGGAACAAATTAATCACGTTTCAATCCTTTTTGGTTTAAAATAGATGCTCCCCCTTAACATGTGCATGGAAAATTTGAAATCGTTTGGCACATGAATGGAGGAGAGTTTGCTAAACACTTATAAAACCAATTATGCAGTTATCAGTTTAAATCCAATTTAAATCACAAATTCTCCCCCGATCACAATATTCAAATCATTTGAAGATTGTGATCTTTATAGATTTAAATTGTTTTTGAAAGCTTTTGAGAAGAATTGTGACTTGCTTATGAAAACATTTAACCGATAAGGATAAAATGTTCAGACTTTAAACTCCATTGTTTAAACATGCATGGGTATCTTTTGAAAACATAACATTAGCAAAGGTTTTGAATCAATTATATAAAACATTGTTCATTTTGATTTTCCAAAAGTAAACATTGCTCATTTACGTGCCAATTGTTTGAAAAATAACCTTTTTGATTGAGTTGAAATCATTCTCCCCCTCAATCAATGACAAGAGTTGTTGATTGAGCATTAGAGAGTTTGACACAGATAAGCCCGGATGATTTTCAAAAATAGAGTACGAGGTATTTTCAAAGCAACTTTATTTTCATTAGATGAAAAATATTTTTCAGAAGAATCACTAGCCGGAAAAATATTTTGGATAGAAAACATTTGTCTTTTTGGTGACAAATATTTGTTTTATGAATCAGAGCATGAGATTTGAAAAAAGGATTAAGCATGGCTCTGTTCTTTACTATTAAAACGGGTTACTGCCTGAAATGACAATAAACAACCATTTTTCTCCGCCTCATTTTTTTTTGAAAGCAAGTTATGTACATTCGAAGAACATCTAAAAACCCGTGACATTCTTTGAATGTCAACACAAAGTCCGTAGATGATATCGAATAAAAAAAATAAAAAAAATGACAAAATAACAATAATATTTTGGAAATTTATCAAGATTTTCTAATTTTTATGGATCTTTGAAAATTTTATACTTTTATATTTTCTTTTGTGGGTTTTGAAATTTTGTATTTTGCTTTTTTGAAAAAATATATACAAGAGATAGATGAAGAAGAGAAAAACCATTTACTCGTCGTCTTCCTCTTGAAGACGTTTGAGTGTTTCTGGTTGTAGGCTCTTTAGACCAAGTTGTGGAAGGATAAACTCAAAACGTTCTCTAGGAAGAGCTTTGGTGAAGATGTCTGCTAACTGGTATTCAGTCCTCACAAAATAGAGTTCCACCACACCTTTTTCCACTTGTTCCCGAATGAAATGATGTCGAATGTCAATGTGCTTTGCTCTTGAATGTTGAACGTTGTTGCAAGAGAGAGCAATGGCACTTTTGTTATCATAATACAGAGGGATTTTGTTGAATTCAAAGCCATAGTCAGATAATTGGGATCTCATCCATAGGATTTGAGCACAACAAGATGACACGGCTATGTATTTAGCCTCTGTAGAAGATATAAAAGTGCTCATTTGTTTCTTTAAAGACCAGCTCACAAGCTTATCACCCAAAAACTAAGCACCTCCCGACGTGTATCTTGACATCCTGCATGATCAACATCTGCATAGGCTGTTAGTGACATACCGGTGTCCTTCGGGTACCAAAGTCCCATATTGATGGTTCCTTGGAGATACCGAAAGACCCGTTTAACCGCTTAAGTTGCTTTTTGGTAGGCTTAGCCTGGTATCTAGCACACATGCAAACAGCGAACAGATTGTCTGGTCTACTGGCTGTGAAGTACATCAGGAATCCAATCATACTACGATATTTCGTTTGGTCTACCATGATCCCTGAGTGGTACTCATCCAGTTTAGTACGCTTTATCATGCGAGTGTCAACAGGGTCACAAGAATCAAATCCAAATTTCTTTAAAATTTCATTTGCATATTTAGATTGATTAATGAAAATGCCTCAAGGACTTTGTAAAATTTGCAATCCCAAGAAAATTGACATTTGTCCCATCATTGACATTTGAAATTTGGAGCCCATCTCCTTAGAAAAATGGTCACATTTATTGGGGTTAGTCAAGGCAAAGATAATATCATCAACATAGATTTGAACTTGAATTAAATGTTTGCTTGACTTTCTGGTGAACAATGTCGGATCAACTACTCATTTGCTGAATCCAGTAGATAGAAGAAAATTTGATAACGTATCATACCATGCCCTTGGAGCCTTCAAACCGTAAAGAGCCTTCTTCAAGCGATAGACAAGAGTCGGATGCTCTGGATTCACAAAACCTTCAGGTTGGCTGACGTATACAACTTCTTTAAGATCTCCGTTAAGGAAAGCCGTCTTAACATCCATTTGATAGACTACCATGTTCTTACTTGCAGCATTAGCCAAAAAGATTCTGATTGCCTCGATACGAGCTGTTAGGAGTTGGAAATTCCATAGTGAAGTGTCGGTCTCCCCATCTATAGTCTAGCATATGTTAGCTCATAGACATATCGTTATTTACTGTTTTATTAGTTAGTTTTTAGCCTAGTGTAGCGTAGTGTAACTCCGTGGAGGAAGGATGGGTCTTTACCCACTGTATACCTGATCCACAGGCCGATAGGAGGTCGTTGTGTCTGTAAGTATAAATACCCCTTCCATCCATGGAAGGGATGGAGCTTTTGAATCTAACCTTACATTTTTAGTGAAGCAAGTCTCTACCAAGAAACTCCCGCTCATCTACTTTCTCTCTCTAATGGCAAACATGTATTTTGATCATCCAAGACCACCTGGATCATCAACACAATAATATATACGATCCTACAATTTGCATCAGAGCCTGGGTTGTGTTGTTTTTGATGATTCTTATGGTCTTTATGTGGTTGTCTTGGTTTTGTTTTTGCTTGGTTCGTATGGGTTTTGGGTATGATGTTTGATACTGGTTCGTATGTTGGTTTAAGTTGGTTATTGGTGTTCACTTGTCATATTCAAAACTGTTTTTATGGTCAAATCTGCTGCCGGTGTTAATGTTCTTCATAGAGACTTGTCAAAAACTGTCCAGATTCATTGTTTGGGTCAAAATGGGTCATTGTTATGTCCTGTCATGTCTTTTTCTGTAGTTTGCAACTTGGTCAAAAATTCTGTCAGTTTCTAATGGTCTAACATAGTCAAAAAGTATCATCTTTGGGATGTTTTTCTGGGTTTTTGAAGCTGAACGGAAATATTGGTCGGAAAACTCATCGGAAAACATAAAAATTCTTGCTAGCGACTTGACACAAAACTGTCCAGATGCTTTGTATTTTTGATAGCGACTTGTCTTTACAAGTCGTAGTGACTTGGCCGTGGCGACTTGGCGTGAGTAGTTACTCATGGTAGCGACTTGGCAAGTGGTGACTTGGCAAGTGGCGACTTGGCAAGTGGCGACTTGACAAGTAGCGACTTGCCGTAGCGACTTGTGGCAAGAACTACTCAATAGAAAAGAAATGATGAAGAAGAAGACTTTGACCAGTGACCAAAACCACAACTAAATACCAAATACAGACTCATCTCGACATCAGATTATTTCAACCATCATCAAAATCAAAATCACATCGACAAATTTCACATAGGACATCACAGCTTATAGTCACAACATAATACAACATCATACATCAAAAACCACAAACAATATCATTAAACATCAACAAGTTCGTATAATTAAAAAGCCAAAGTGATATCAGTTTTTATTCGTGTGACATAAAGGGATATCAAGACTCAGAGGTCCTTAGACACGAATGTTAACCATCATTGATCATGTGAAGATTTTTTGTCTTATTAATTTTCGAACATACAAGAATTCAAAGCTTACAAACTGATCTCAGATCTATCTCGTTAATCACTTGATTTGTAATTTCCACTATACCAACGAGATTTCTAATCATAGGTCATTTTAGAATCAAAGATTCTTATCAATTTCCACTATACCAAATGATCTGCTGTCTTATTCCCATGCTCGTTCAAATGTTCAAAAAAAAAGTAATCAAGAAGGAACTATGTAAAACCTACATGTGTTCATTTGGGTTGTTCTCAAATCCGTCTCAAGATCTCGAGCCATCCCAGTGGCAAGATCGACGTGACATACTATCAAAGAAGGGTTGATGTAGAATCATTTATGTGGTTATAAGTGTGATATGTCATAAGAGACTCGAAGCCATGATGGGTGCAATATTGATGAAGAAAATGGTTTGGAGTTTTACTGATTACTTGATAAGAGGAGGATTTATTTTGTGTGAGATTACTTAGGTTGAGATGAGTTTTGGGGATAATACTGATGATGGGGGCGGATTTCATAGAGAGTTTAGGGTTTGGTGTGTGAGTTCAATGTGATTAGGGTTTGCATATGTGTCATGTGGTGTTAAATATCCCGATTTTTAGGGCAACCGGTGTATGTGAAGTGTGATGGGCCGTATATTTGTTTATGTGGGCCTCGTGAATTAACATGGACCTGTATGGAATTCTTCATGGTTGGGCCGTGTAGTATGTATGGTAACTTGACTATTTTGGGCCTCATGGTTATTGTGTATGGAACGGACCAAATGATGTGTACGTGATAACCAAGTTTATACTCATTGATGAGATACTCATTGATCGAGTAGTGGATGCTCTTGGTTATTGTGTTTTTGTAAAAATATACTCATTGATGGTTTGATATGATTGGATTTATTTTCATTAACTGGGCCTCGATTACTACATATAACCAAGTTTTGGTCATACATATTGTTGGGATAGATAGGCTTCTCAAGAATTGGACTTTATGTGAGTTGATTCATGATGAGATTTGAAATGTACGTGGTATAAGTTGATGATGAGATTTGATTATGAGATTTATTGAACATACTTGATGATGTGATTTAATTTAATGATGAGGTATGATGCTATGATCCATTATGATTATGAGGTTTGGTACTTTGGTATATACATTTTCATGGATAGTATTTCGTCATGGCTTGAAATTGTTTATTTGAACTAAGTTGACTACGGGGTTGCTTGGACGATATTTCTTATTTGAATTTGAAGTGAGGTTTTCCAGGCACATTTACTTATTTTGTCTTCTTTCTTTCTACCCTTCCGTGAAGATGACTTGTTTGGGCGTTTATTGAGTGTGATAAAGACTTGGATATCTAGTTACTTTGGTGATTCCTTCTCGCTTAACCCACAACGTAACTATCACTTCGGTGTCTCACACAGTTGAAGATGTGTCAAGAGGTTTTGTACATTGGGTACACTGTTTCTTTTCACGAGGATTAGTACAAGTTTGAGTTAACAAATCTGGGGAATTTTACTTCATGATCAAGTTTGGCATATCAGATTTACTTCTCCATGTAGTCACAGCAATAGCCGTAAGAATATGTGGAAGATGTGTTTACCAAAGTGTTTATTGGATGGTTGATGATATTGTTGTTCTTGGATAATGAACCGCTGATGATCTGTTGCATGTTCCCCTAAAACAGATATTCACCGAAACCAAAGTTGTCATAAAACATTCAAGCTAACATTGTTTACGGTTTTGTCTTGATTTTGTAAAATCCCGCAAAAGAATCTATTTGTCGGTTTAAATCATAGACTTGTAAAATCCCGTGACAGTGGAAACATCCTGGTAATTGTAAAGTGCATTCCGGATCTATCTTACGGTTTATTCTTGGTTTTGTAAAATCCCGCGAAAGAAACTATTTCTCGGTTTAAACCATAGAGTTGTAAAATCCCGTAATGATGGAACCATCTTGGAGAAAGGAAAGTGTATTTCGAGATCTCTTTTGATGCTGGTGCTACGGTTTCTGTTTCAAAGAAGAGATAAAATGGTGTAATTCATGAATTGGATGTGTGTTTGGATATTCGTCATGGCAGTTTGGTTATTACATGGTTTTACGGGGTTATGTGCTTTTAACCATGGTCGGGATGAAACCATTATCAAAATTCACGTTTAAGGTCAAAGGAGGCTAGATTTGAGCTTTTAACCAGAAGATGTGACAACGGGGTTAATTCAATATTATCTATTTGAGGTTGAAGTGAATTATCACGGGTGAGTGTACTTAGTATCTGAAGGTATCGGGGATGGATGGATGAAGATTCTTCAAGATCCTTGTTCAAGCTTATTATTAAAAATGAAGACTTGGAAATCTAGTTATTGTTGGGTGACTTTTACCTTTTCTTTTACCACTTGGGGGAATTGGGCTCTTATCACCTCAAAATAACTATCACTTTAAGGAGTTACGTTGTAGTGCTCAGTGTCACATTCAATTGTGGATTTTCAAGAGGTGATGTACGTCTTATACTTGATGGTTGGTTGGTTGAAGAGTATAGAGTACTTAGAGATTCAATGGGGCATGAATTCTCGACACCTCTCTTTGTTACACATGTGCAAGTTTAAGTCACGAGTTTGGGTTATTCTACTACAGGGTCAAATTCATCATATCGGGTTTTCTCCATCAGCTGTCTCGACAAAGAGCCTACAAAATGATAATGGTGATGATTACATGTTTTGCTAAGAGAGCTGAAAAGAGAGAGATTATGACGTATGAACACAACAGTTCATGCCTCGTTCGCTAAAGAAAAGAAAAGTGTACGCGTCAGTGCGCTTTATCTTCTGAAGAAGAGAAATCTTCTCTATTATGACCATTCTCATCAACATGCTTCAAGCTTTTTCCATGCGCTTTCAAACTTCAAGTGAACCGGGCTACCATTGATTGTTTTCTTATTCCACTTGCTCAACTATAATGACGATGGCGACATCAGGTGCTAATTTTGCGGGGGAGAAGTGTGAATAGAATACTTTTGGATGATTTCACTTATTTAGTCAAGAATGGCAACTTCGTATGCAATTCTTGAGGGGGAGAAGAAGTGTGATAATACTGCAAGGTTGATTGATATATGAGAATAAATGGTCAAACGGCTCCAAACTCATGTAAGAACTGAGCTTCTAATCGGGTCATCTTTACATGGAGTTTCTTCTAAGAGCCGTTGGTTAACATCTTCTCACGGATTGATGAGTTTATCGACAAAGTGCTTCCGGTTAATGCTTCACGTACACATCAACATGATGATTCCAAACAATCTCTCTGTTCTTGTTTGATGTGATTGGTAGTTTGGTGTTACCATCTCGTGTGTTCGCTGCGGGCTGATTGCTGATTTCTTTGATGAACATCTTTCTGTTCTTGTTTGATTGGGAGAGATTTTAGTTAAGGGGACTTGCAAGATGTAAGTTTACTGGGATGCTTTTTGGTGATGTTCTTGTTTTTGGTGAGGTGACGATGTTAACTATCTATTCCCCAACTGGAAAATCTTGAAGAAGGTCGAGTCTACAGTCTGTTCTACATTTTCTGCTGCATGTTAGAAGACTAAAGACGAATTGCATTTAACGATATAAAGACTTCTTCTTAATTTGGGCTGTTATCAAACAGATTGTCGGTTTAGGGGAGAGCACTAATTGGGAGAGAGTGAAAAGTCAGATTTAATCCCCAATTAGACTTTCTCACATTCTGGAGCAAGTTGATTCTCGCAGATATATATGTGCTAATAGTGTTCTTCTCAAAGATTTCATGTGTACGGGCTTACAAAGAGTTGCTGATTCTGAAGTATCAAAACCAGCAAGGGGGAATGAGACACGTATCTTAACGCGAGTAAACTTGATGAGCTTAATACTTCTAAGTGATTGAAGAAATCCCGGGAAGACATATGTCATTACCGCAGAGAAACTCAAGGTTTGACTCATGGCGTTTAGTGTTCTTATTCCAACTATGTGGGGGAAGAGATGTTAGAGAAAGTTTCTGAAGATAAAAGAGGTACACAAGTACGACATATTCAGGGGAGATAAATGTTTAAAATGAGGGAGGTGTTATCAGTTATTCTCTCGTTGGGAATGTGTGTACTTCGAATTCTTGAGCTTCATACACATTCATCAGGGACGAAAGATGTGAACATATGGGAGGTGTTTTTCATTACCCTCATGATGTGTATTTGGGAGAGTTCTTGGGTATTGGTGTACTTCGGGTTCTTGAGCTTTATACACGATCATCAGGGACGTAAGATGTGAACATTGGGGAGGTGTTCTTCATTACCCTCATGATGTGTATTCAGGAGAGTTCTTGAGCATTATACAAAGAGACTGACTGCATCAATTCAACTACTTGGGGGAATTGTTCTCTTGACACCTTTTGGAATGGATCGCTTCAGACTTCAGTGGAAAAGGAATTTGAGAAGATTATTTAAGTGTGGGATGAAACGTTGCTGTTCTTCTATTGGATGATATAACACCGAACGGAGAACCTCGATTATCGTTCTTAAATGGAGCAGCGGGATTTATGATAATGGTGTGCTTCTTTGTGCACCTGGCTAAGGCAAGCTTGAAATAGAGCTTCGAATTTGCTCATCTAATGGATCTTCGGTTTGGGGGAAGCTGCCAAAGTCTCTCTTTCTCAAAAGCTCATGTTCTATCTTCTATTCTGGAGCCTTGGAAGCTTTGGTAGTGAATGTTTAAGAGATGATGACTTCTATTTTGTACTACGGGGCTGCTTGATATCCTTATCTCGGTACTCGTATCATCTTCCTTCTTAAACTATATCATCTACTCTATCCTTGTATATATTTATTCAAAAACCAAATACAAAAATAGAAAACCAACAAAAATAAAATAGAAAAATATAAAACCAAGAAAAATCCATAAAAATCTGAAAAATTTGAAAAATACCAAAAATATTGTTTTCTTATGGCATGTCTTCTGGTATGGATAACATCTGCGGCCTTAGAAATGTCATTCAATAATGGCACGGGACCATAGATGAAGTTCGAGCAGGAGGTGTAAATATTCTTTTCTAAACATGTCTCAAACTATGGCTTACAGTTAATTCAGACTGTAACCCGCTCTTCAAAACTATGGCTTGCAGTTACTTCAGACTGTAACCCGTTCTTCAAAATATGGCTTGCTATTATTTACGATAGCAACCCGATCTTCAATGAAGGAAAGTGCTGCGCTAAACCATTTTTCATAATTCGTGAACTTATCCTAAAAACAAATGAGGAAAGTACGTCGAAGGACTGCTGTTCCTACTCAAATATTTTTCCTTCAAAATTCTTCAGAAAAATATTTGTTTTAACAAAATGGTGGAAATCGAGTTGCTTGTAAATTAATCAGTTTCAGAGTTTTCGTAAAAATTGAAAACTCAATCAATGACTTCAGCGCTTTTGAATTTTTCAGAATATGAGTCATTGATTGAGGGGGAGAATGTTTTCAAATTTATATCATCTAAACGAGCTTATCTAATTATCCTATATGCTTAACTGAAAAATGATGTTAACCTACGTTGAAGGACTAGGTGCCTAGGATATGATTGTTAGGTTTAGATGATTAGAGTTTGATGAACACATAATCCCATGCTTTATATGATCTGATTGATATGTTGAATTGACTTTTATTAGTCGATGGCTGTTTGGGTGATGTCGACCACCATATATATATGTTTGGGTTTACTAACGTATGCAGATATCATGGATTATAAGAATGTTCCCGATCCGGATCCCACAATGAAGATGATTGGATGCCAAAAGGAAAGGGTAACTATATCTTGGGTTGACAAATGAAGAAACGGAGCTTAATTGGACTTCAATGGAGAGTTGGCATAAATGCAATGTAAGAGGTGTCACTGCATTAGCAGATGGTTTTCTTCTAAGTGATTGAAGAAACGGAGCTTAATTTGACCTCAGTTGGCATTAAAATGCAACGTAAGAAGTCTCACTGCATTTGTAGATGGTTTTTCTTCCAACCCTCAGCAACAACAACAAAAGCTTCTCAACCACTATTGTATCTTTGTGCAGGATGCCATTTTTAAACAATTTTTAAAAATTTTGAATAAAATTGTTTTGAAAATGGAAAATATTGTTTTTGAAAATTAATTTGACTAAATTTTGAATATCACCGGACTTCATTTTATCAAAACTTAAGTTACTCAATCATCGAATATGGTCATCGATTGAGGGGGAGAGTGATTTAAAATAAATTATTTTCAAACGATATTTCTTCATAAAAGTCCGGATTGTACAATATAAGTGGTGATCTAAAGATTTAATGTTATGTCATGGTATGATTTTTTCTTTAGAATCAAGGTCTTTCAAAATGAAATTTTTTATATTCTTGTTTGATTGTGAAATTGTTTTGTTTTACTTAAAAGATCTCTTAAAAACTATCATACCTGACATTAACAATCTTTAATGTCTATAATTGGTCCTCTATCAGTCATTTTTCAAAATTAAATGTTGCCACATCTTTCCCCAAACTTTTCTAAATGATTTAAATCAGATGGGATCACAAATCTCAAATTCTTTGATATTTTTGATCGGGGGAGAGATCGTGATTTAAATCTCTTATCTGTTTTAATGGAATTGGTTTTAGTCCTTCAAAGGCACTCCTGCCTCCATGTGCCAAACTATTTCAAATACACAATGCACATGCTGAGGAGGAGGATTTATCCAAAAACAAGATGAGTATTTAAACCTGGCCACATTTTCTCCCATGTTTTCTAAACCTTATTAAATCACTTGGGATCCAAAATCTCAAAGGGTCTGATATTTTTTATCGGGGGAGAATTTGTGATTTAGTATGAAATTTGATAAAAGGTGATCATTTGATTCAATGTGCTGGCTCTCTCTAATATGTGCTAAACTCTTTCATATATTGATGCACATATTGAGGGGGAGCGAATGGTTTCTTAAAGGATTTTGTGATCGTGAATGTGCTTAAAAAGAACTCTTGCCTATATATGATAAAATGATTTCAAATATCCTACGCACATATTGAGGGGGAGAATTTACCAAAGAAAATCAAATGGCTTTTTCCATGGAAATTGTGATCAAGAATTTATTTCAAAAGAACTCTTGCCTCCATATGCTAAACAATTTATAAAATCATACGCACATGTTGAGGGGGATCATTTCTAAAAGATCAAAACAATTAAGGTAAAAAATGCTTTGATATTATATCACAAGTACCTTGATTAATTTTCCAAATGATTTTTCAATTGGTTTCGAGAAGGAAAGAACAATACCAAAAGACCGACCATTTTAATTTATGCATGGAGTTATAAGGATGGTGAGGTTAGGTATTAGTTCCCATGATCCGCCAGAACCGGAGGGATCTACCCAGGGACTAGATAGTGTAGAGTCTTTAGGTATGATGAAAAAAGGAGAAAAGTGAGATATGGGAAGAGTGCGGACTGAGATAGAGCTAGAACTGGAATAAACCCAACAAGGTTCTAGTTATGAAGTCTCGGTGAGCACTGAAGGGGTTGAAGAATGAAAAAGAAATGAAATGAGAAAAGGTTGAAAAGAAATAGCCCTCCAATAATTCAACCTTAGGGCAGTAACCGGGTTCAATACATATGCTACTGGTGGTTACTAAGGTAACGCCGGTATTGAAGACAAGACGTCATGGGCCCAGTGATGCACTGCACTAAAACTTCCCAAGCTACTCAAGTTCCTCTTAAAAGGACATGTTTCATTCTCACGGGGAACCTACATAATCTATTGACTTTCTCTTAGAGATTGTTGATATTGAAGAAGGAGACCCTCTCCCTAGTCTCCGGCATAGGAACCAAAGGTGCACTATTGAGTCTAGAGCCAAGAGATCATCCACAATATCTCATTAGGATAATAAATTAATGAAGACTTGCTGTTTCACACAATGTGGAAAGTAAGTATATATTAAGAGTCCTACGCATTATCCTTGTGGTATTGCTAGAACATCCGAGTGATATGTAAAAGTATTCACGATGAAGATGGAAATCATTCTAGAGCCAACATCAAACAAGCTCTTGGTGGGTGACATGTGAGATCTTTTCTAAAGATCAAGCTTGTGACAACTGGATAGAAACGATGGGGCGATTCACTCTTGAATCAACCTTGGTCCAGGATTGGAATTGACGAATACTTTTGGAAAAACCGTTCGATGTGCAAACCTTCCTTTCTCTAGCATGTCGAATGTGTATTCATATTTCAAACTCAAAAAGTATTTCTGATTGAAAAAAAATACTTTTGGAAAAAACCGTTCGGTGTGCAAATCTCTTCTTTTCTCTAGCACATCGAATGTGTATTCACTTTCAAATACAAAAAGTATTTTTGATTGAAATTTGATCTTTCTCATAAAACCTTCGTCGTATTTCAAAACTCTTTCTTCATGCAATACGTGATTGTTTTCAAATCAATTTTTCATCAATCAGTGAATCTCAATTCGCTGGTTCACTCACTCCGTGTTGTC
The DNA here is from genome assembly GCA_019973895.1 of Chrysanthemum seticuspe. Lineage (NCBI taxonomy): Eukaryota > Viridiplantae > Streptophyta > Magnoliopsida > Asterales > Asteraceae > Chrysanthemum > Chrysanthemum seticuspe. The sequence continues at coordinate 357,125,661 of BPTQ01000005.1, read as the reverse complement.
TTCTTTGAGACGTTCTGGTTTGAGAACAGCTAGAGCAGCTGCGAAACCCTGTCAAGGAGATTCTTAGGAATCGTACATGATCACAGGCAGTACTTGTACTGATCAATGGGGAACCGTGGGCCGTGCACCTCAATTCGACGAAAGTGATCAAAGACACTTTCATGTGTTTTATTGCTAACTGTTGTTTGCAGGTACATTTGGACGGTTGCAGCTGATCAGAATTGAGGAGTCAATCCAAAGCCGCATGCTCACAGCGTCCACAATAAATTGAAGAAATCATGACTGGTGCATATCTACAGAACCTGGCTCTGATATTTTTATACTATGCTTCTGCTACGCTGCTGCAAATATCATGAACCAGTAAAGGGTAATCCATAGATTTACTATGGCTGATGATCTCAATGAAAGCTCGAAGATCATCAAAGATGTGGATTAGTTCAAAGACCTCCACTTAAAGTACAAAACTATGTAGACTTTGAAGAATCACTGCTAAAGCACAAAGATGTAGAAGTTGAAGAATTCAAGTCTACGAGCTCAAGACAGAAGACAAATTAGAATGCTAGGATTCGAAATGTAAAACATGGGGTGACCTCCCTTTGGGGGAGATTGTTAGGAATTGGAAATTCCATAGTGAAGTGTCGGTCACCCCATCTATAGTCTAGCATATGTTAGCTCGTAGACATATCGTTATTTACTGTTTTATTAGTTAGCTTTTAGCCTAGTGTAGCGTAGTGTAACTTCGTGGAGGAAGGATGGGTCTTTACCCACTGTATACCTGATCCACAGGCCGATAGGAGGTCGTTGTGTCTGTAAGTATAAATACCCCTTCCATCTATGGAAGGGGTGGAGCTTTTGAATCTAACCTTACATTTTTAGTGAAGCAAGTCTCTACCAAGAAACTCCCTCTCATCTACTTTCTCTCTCTAATGGCAAACATGTATTTTGATCATCCAAGACCACCTGAATCATCAACACAATAATATATACGATCCTACACGAGCAACAGGAGCAAATGATTCTTTAAAGTCAATACCCTCCTCTTGACGGTATCCTTTTGCAACCAATCGAGCCTTGTTGTTTAAAACATCACCATGCTCATCAAGTTTTACTTTGAAGATCCACTTTAGAGCAATGATCATAGAACAGTCAGGAGCAGGTACTAATTCCCATACATCTAGTCGACCGAACTCATGAATTTCTTCTTGCATGGGATTGTACCAGCTGTCTTCATTCATGACAATTTTAACATCTTTTGGTTCGACCTTGGATAGTACGGAGTTGAAGAAGCACCATAAGGCATCAGTTGCAAGTTGTTTGCGAGTGGATACTGGACGAGAGGGATTTCCAATGATGTTGTCCAATGGGTGATCATGTGTCCATTTTCTAAGGTGTTCGTGTGATTGTTGTTGAGGAACTGAAGTAGCAGAGTCGATTTCTCCTGATGAAGATGGTTCTGATGATGATTCAGGAGCAAATATGTTTTCAAATGGGGCATCTTCGGGAGTAGCAAAGGGATTCTCTCCATCAAGGGTGCCAGAAACAATTCCATTATGTACACTCGATGATTGATGATTTGTTGATGAGACAGAGTGATTAGCAGCATGCGCTTCTTGACTTAATGACATAGAAAATGAAGGGTTAACTTCATTGACAGGGATATGAGCAGCCTCTGTTGATGGATTTGACAAATCATTAGCAATTGGCTCATAGTGTTCATCAAACATTGGATCAAACAATTTCTTCAAGTCATCTTTTGAAGGAGGTACATAAGGAGTTACTGGCGAAGAATCATATAAAAGAGTAGAACTGATGGGACTACTTGATGATGCTGGTCCGGAACTGGGTTGTCCTGGAGCCATTGGACCGGTCAGCTCATCGAACATAACGTGAATTGTTTCCATGATATTTCTGGTTCTTTTGTTGTAGATTCGGTATCCTTTTCTGCTTGTTGCATATCATACAAGTACTCCAATGTCCACTTTAGCTTTAAGTTTGCCTAAGTCTTGGCCCTCATTAGTTGGATAACACAATGCACCAAACACACGAAGGAATGAAAGATTAGGTTTTCGATTATGGACAAGTTCATATGGAGTTTTTCCATGAGAAGTGTGAATAAGGGATCGATTTTGAGTATAGCATGCAGTGGCAATGGCTTCAGCCCAGAGAAACATTGGAACCTTTGAGTAAATCAGCGTTGTTCTAGCGGCTTCCATAAGAGTTCAATTTCGTCTTTCAACTACACCGTTCTGTTGAGGAGTTCGTGGAACACTTCTTTGATGACTGATTCCAACAATTTCATAAAACTCACTAAGTTATTTATTAACAAACTCAGTTCCATTGTGTGTTCGAATGATTCTGACAGTTTTGTTAAGTCGAACCTGCAGCTGTTTGATAAGTTTGATGATGATATCTGGAGTTTCATCCTTTGTCCTTAAGAACTTAACCCAAGTGAATCGAGAGTAATCATCAACCACAACTAACACATATTTCTTCCCGTAAATGTTCTGCACTCTCATGGGTCCACATAAATCCATGTGAATGGTTTGAAGAAGTTCCGTAACTGAGTTTGTAGGTTTGGGTTTGTGTGCATACTTCTTGCTTTTTCCCAATTGGCATGCTGAACAGAGATGATCCTTTTCATACTTTAGTCTAGGTAAGCCTATTACTAAGTCCTTTCTGGAAAGATCATTTATGGTGCCAAAGTTCAGGTGATTTAGACGACGATGCAATAACCATGACTTTGTTTTCGAAGCCTTTGACAATAAGCAGATTGGAGAAGACTTCATCATATCTTCGATAGAGATGGTGTACAGATTTGAACCACGTGTTCCTTTTAAAAGTTCTCTACCATCAAGTTCTCTAACGAAGCAAGTATGTTTTCTGAATGCCACTTCTAGATAAGAATCACAGAATTGACCGACAGAGAATAAGTTATGACCAAGACCTTCAACGTAATATACCCTGGAGATAACACTATCACCGACAACATAGTCTCCGTAACCCATAATTGGACCGAAATGATCATTCCCGAATCTAACAGTCCCGATGAATTTACTCACAAAGTTCATGAGCCGTGACCGGTCTCCAGTCATATGCTTGGAACAGCCTGAGTCCAGGTACCACATAACGATTTGAACAATCTGCAATTGAACACAGACAAGAATGGATAACTGGATAATTGGGATCCCTGTTAGGTCACTAGTTTTACAAACACAAGTTATAAGAGAAGAGATGAGGCGATTGAACAAGTATCAAACACACACACACACAATACAATATACGGTTAGGCGTAGGAGGTGAGTGAAAGAAATAAACTTGAACAACCAACCCTCAAGTGAGGGTTATTACAATGTATATATAGGCAAGGAGCTAGGGCAACACTCCCTCTCCTTCCCTATTCCTTATTGGGCTTGGGCCTAAGCTTATGGGCCTTCTACATAAGCTTGACCTTAAACAAACATAAAGGCCATAATAAAGCTACCTATTACATATGAAATATAAATACTTGAAATACTGTTTAGGAGTGATTCCAACAATCTCCCCCTCAAGTATATATGAATGTAAACGGTGAAGGCGTTGATGTAATAGTAGCTGTGACGTCTTCTGACATTCTTCTTTCTTGTGAGAGGAATTGCCTTGATTCGAACAATCTCCCCAATGTAGAGAGATAGTTATCTTTGAACAGTTATGCTTCGACGTCATCTTTAACTTTGTTCTTTGATCATTGTTCTTTGTGGTGAAAGTGATAGTATGTTGTTGTCTGCATCAGTCTGCCTCAGGTCTGTTTCGCTGCTCCAGTGTCTCCACGTCATTCTTCAACATGCTCACACGCTCTTTGACGTTGGAAATCAATACTGATGAAGTTCTTTAAGTCTTTGACTTTGTAGATTCTTTGATTTGATGAAGAATCATTCTGACTGTTGTGTTGCAATCGAATAGAACTTCCATTAGTGATGAAGTTGGCGTGAGCATGAGAAGAATCAGCACGATCATCCCGCTCCGGAGCTTCCATAAGAAGAAAACATTTCAAACGGTTAGCAATAAGCGGTTTCCGGCACTTACAAGTTTGAAATTCGAGAGTGTTAACAGCATAGTGTGAAAACACAACTCTAATTCTTACAAAGGCCGTTCCTGAACTGGAGTCCCACAAGTGAGATAACGCGATGTACCGAAGTACATCTACAGTTCAGATGAGTCGCTGAGGTACACCGAAGCATCACCTCACGACTGTAGACCGTTTGAGACACACTCCGCGTAATCCACGGGGAGTTACCGAAGTGACCTGCTGTCAGGGCTGTTTGATGTTGACCCTGGCAGGAGTTTCCATTCAATCACTGAGGATCACAGATGTGAACCTCTCATAAATGTTCTCGACAGATTGCTAAGATCTGTGATGGACTCGATATGAACCACTGATGATCTTATTTGTTGATCATCAAGTGATTAAATGTCAAGTGTTCCTAAGAGATCTTTTGATGAATCTCGTGGCTCTAGACTCAATAGTGCGTTTTGGTTTTCCTGAGCGGAGACTAGGGAGAGGGTCTTCTTCTTCAATTCCAGCGATCTCTAAGAGAAAGCCAATAGTTTACGTAGGGTTCCCTGTGAGAATGAAACAAGCTTCTGTTGAGAAAAACTTGAGTGGCTAAGAAGGTTTAGTGCATGCGTCACTGGGTCCATGACGACTTTTGGTCTTCAATACCGGTGTCACTAAGTGACAACTAGTAGCATATGAATTGAACCCGGTGTCTGTCCTAAGTTGAATAATCTAGAGGGCTATTTCTTTTCACCCTTTACTTTACATTTCTTTTTGATTCTTCAACTCCTTCTTTCTCCGATTCTCATTTTCTCCTTTTTATAATCATTCCTAAGGACTTCTAACACTAACTAATGGTAGTGTCCTTGGGTAGATCCCTCCGACTCTGGCGAATCATAGGACGGTTATTCCTAACCTTAGTCACCTTATAACTCCATGACTAACCTATGTTTGCCATTAAAACCACTGTATGTTAAAATATCTCTCAAAGGGTTTGTTAATGAAAAACATGTTTGAACCACTGTGAGAGATGATGTTTTGCATAAATACTCACCCTCCACATGTGCTTAATAGTTTTAATGGTTAAGTGCACAGTGAGGAAAGAGCACGCACTTTTTGAATTGATCCACTAAAGATAGACAATCCCCCGCGAGACACGGTTACGTTGCATAGTAAAAGAGTTACATTGTCAGCTTTTAGGTGACAACTAGCTCTAATAACTACCTTGAAGGTGTAGATAAACCTCGAAAGGTTGTCATACCCATCATAGTTCATGTCTATCAAGAGTTTCTCGAATGGTACTTTCTACTCAGACAAGTCCTTTACGAGACAAGTTTACATCACTAGCGAACTAGCTTGAAATTATTACCCGTCCAGGACAAGTCTTTTCGAGTTACTAACAGTTTAGTACCGTCAATTCGTTGGTTAAGTCTGAGGTACACAGATTCATTTGCATTTTGTACAACATATTTCTTATCACACAATTTTCTCCCCCTCAAAAATGGTATATAAAATGTTATTTTTGAACGGTTGACAATAAATATGACCATTTCGAGTGTTGCGGGAAGATGACCACTATGAACAATTTGTGAACAAAGTTTTAATTCAAATACTCCCCCTCAACTAGTGATATAAACGGTTGAGGTTTTAAAATCATATGGGGAAGTACTTGTCTTTTTGAGCAAAACCTTGAAAAATGAAAGGTTTGATAGGTTTTACTCAAAAATAAGAAGCTTTCGCTCCTTTTATAAGGATTGTGGCACTGAGGCGTACCACAGGGTCCTTTCTTGACAATTACGGGTTGTACACTGTTATGTGTGCACAAGCCACAGACATATATAATCACACATCCAAAATTATATGAAGGAAACCATTTAAGGGGTACCAGGAAGTGCAGTGATGTTCCCAGGAGTGCGCACAGGGCGTTGAAAGCCGGTGATGTTTCTCCTGGGTCGACCACCAACATAGCTCTCCAATCGTCTGAACTGATCCCTTCTGAACAACCGTTCATCAATCATGGTGATGATACGTCTCACATCCCTCCTTTCCTGAGAATTCCAGCGCTTAGGAGACCCAACTTTCAGGCGTATATCCTTCAACCTGTACGCCAATCCATCCCTAACCAGCTTCAAGGTATGATCCCCGAATTTGTGGAGCTCACTACACGCCATTAAGCAGTTTCTTTGAAGTTCACTATGGTAAACAACGCCGAAAGGTTTGCTGATGAGTGTATATTGAGATAACTGGTTGAGATCGGGAAGAGTAAGCGTTGGAGGAGTGAGGTTGACACGCGTCTGATAAGATTCAACAGCCATCTGGATATCTTCAACACGTTCTTTGATTACGATGCGTCTAATGAAGATGAGAACTGACTTGATAAATTCACGTTGAACTTCAGTCGAGAATTGTCTCATACGACCCTGTACTTTGGCAAGGTACATGTCTTCGATGTCGTTGAGGGACAAGTTCTCAAAGTCAGCCTCGAAGAATCCATAGTCCTGTTCATCTTGTCGTTTGACTATGATATTCTTCAAGAATGTGTAGTCCCACTTAGACTTGAGATCAATGTGTTTGATGGCCACGATGTCCTTAGAACTATACACTGCATGTTGAGACTTCTGAACCAGGCAGCTTCTGTAGTAGATTCTTCGGCGTTCAGGCCAATGATGAATCCCATACAATGCATCTTGGTCGTATGCTTGCACGTTGTCAGAAAATAAGTGATTTGCACGTTCCTCGATAACTATGCAGTTTGAGTAAATAGCCGCTGGGAATGGAAGAGTCAATGATGTAGCGTATTTTCGCGAACCATCGCTACCTTGTAAGAGAAAATCCAGGTCTCTATTAAAGAAGTATCGGAAGGGAATCCGTGGTTCGTCTGTTTGGCCAATGGTCGGTAGGGGTTTGGTCCAATCGGTGTAGTATGGAGGGTTGTCCCTTTGTGTGAAGTCAATGTTTGCTTCCGGAATGAGCCAATCCATGTTGTTAGACATAGCTCGAGTGATGTTCTCAAGATGATATTCAACCTCGAGGGCGCTTTCAGAGCTGTCTTGTAGAAGTTGAAACGCTTCATTCTTGATTCGCTTCAACTCAGATTTCGTCATTTTCTTCACATGGAACTTTTCTTGCAAAAGTTTTACGTGCTCCAATGTAGAACCGTCTACCAATTCTTGACCTTCATCAGGGTAGGGAGTTTGATTGACAAGTGTAGAGAACCATTCAAACTCTTCGGTTTTATCGTCATCTAGCCATGATACGACTCCAGGCTGAGTCGTCTTCTTCTTCTTTTTGGAAGGCCTTGATGATGATACTGGTTTCTGCACTTGTTTGGGTGAGGTGGGTTGTTGTCGGGGCTCAAGGACCTCTTCATCGTCACCACCCGTATACTCAAAGTAATCACCTGTTTTATGAGTCAGGGGTGGTAACTCGGAATCGTCCCGAGGTTTATCAGTAGAAGACCGAGGTGGAGGAGACTTTTGTTGAGAAGAAGTCCGTGGTGGAGGAGGTGGCATTGAAGTAGATTTACCAGACTGCTTCTGACGTTTAGGTGCAGAGTCCTTATCCTTATCATCGTCATCTCTTGGTCGTTTGGGTTGATCGGCTGACTCCTTGCATGATGATCTGAGTTGAAAATCAAGTAGATTTTCGAAAAATTTAGCTTCATCCGAAGTAAACGTTCCAGATCGCTTTGACATTTGCATCACTAGTTTAGCGATTAACTCAGATTCAGAGAGATCAGCTTCTTTGGCCATTGTATGTTTAACCAATGCGACGATGTTAGGGGTGAGTTGTCTGGAAAATACTTCTCTAGTCACACCGGGGACAGTGTCGAGAAGAAACTTGTGGGTATGATCTCTTGCTGTCTTCTCCAGTTCCTTTTGGACTTTAGGAACGATATCCTGAAGGTACTTGTTAGTGTAACCTTCGATCATTTCGTTCAGTTCCTCTTTTCGATGACTCTTCATGAACTTCTGAACAAATTCCCTTTCTTTCTCCATCTTGTCTTTCTCATCATTTAAGTACTGAATTTGGTCAGCAAACCAATTCAGTTTTCTGTAAAGTATGTCCTTCTTTCTGACTTGTTGGACAGCTTTCACAATTCTTTTATGAGACTGAGAAATCCAAGATTTAGGTGGTTTCTTCACGGATTTGGATGATGATCTGGTTGACTTCGTTGATGGTGGTTGTGATGAATGAGACGAAGAATCCGATGATGATGAGATGTGAGGAGATTCCGGGTCCTTTGGTGGTTCAGAAGTTTCCTTCTGTGAGCGTGTAGGACTATCCAAAAGAAACTTGTCATAATCATCATCTTTATCTTTCTCAGACTTCTCGGTTTCAGGGTTCTCAAACTCATAATCGATAGTATCCTCCACAAGCTTTTGTTGTTGCAGAAGAGTGGTGGCACCAGATCCCTTATCGGGTCGATTAACCGCATCAGGATCTGGAGAGGAGTGGGCAACACCACTTGATCCTCCGGGGCCACCCATTTGATCTTTAGCAAAATCAGCAGCTTTTTGAAGGTGTCTGACGATTGTAAACTTCTTCCTGTATGATTGATCCAGTTGCTCATCATCATCTTCAGAGCTTTCATCATGTGGCACAAGTGCAGGAGTCTTCCCTTTTCCTTTAGCAGTTTGAGGACTTGGAGGTTTTGGTACTGAGGGATTTTCATCCTTTGCAGTTTCAGAGTATGTGATCTCTTCATCTGTGTCAGTAGCATTAGAGTCCTCGTCCCTGAGCTGTCTTTGCGGTTCAGGTGAAAGGATCGGAGTGGCTTCCTGAGAAGGAACTTTCTTCTTAGGGGTAGGTTTCCTCTTTGGAATAGGTTTCTTCTTTGGAACATTCCTCTGACTATCTGTACTTGTGACACTTCCAGCACTTCCTTTTCTGGTTCTCCTTACAGGTGTTCCAGAAGATTTTTCGTCGAGATGACCAACTTTGCCTTGTCTGACTGCTTCCAGATACCTTTTGTACGTTTCGAGCTTTCTGACATCTTCAGTTAGAAGGAAATCTGGCAGCACAGCACCTTGTTTCTTTGTAGACGTTTCCTTGATTCTGACAGATAGAATAGGTTCCATCAACATATCGTGATTGTCGGGGTCATTGAGCCTCTTGGGAATATCAGGATGAAGTTCAAGAGCTCTCTGGATCAACAATTTAGTATATCTGATGTAGGGAATCTTTGAGCCAAGTTTGTTGAGAAATGACATCATGTCATCCCAAATCAGAGCTTCGATAGCGATGTGTTTCCTGTTGACCAATGCCCATAATATTTGCAGTTCCATGAGCTTAGGGTGCTCATAGCCGCTGTCACGACCAGAAACAGACTTGGTGATGATCATGTAGAGAGTTCTCCAGGGTTGAGGAATACTCTTAAGCTCTACGTGAGAATGCTTGGTGATTACTCCTGTAGCCTCGTCATAACCGATAACGGTTAAGAATTGGAGAGTGAGCTCTTCAACAGGTGTGGCATATAGTTTGGTTGGATCGACATCAGGAATTAGGAGAACAGCCCTTAAGTCTGCAGGTGTAATGGTGACTTGTTTGTGATTCAGAGTCACCGTCACAGCAGTTTGTCCTTTGACCCTTTCCATAGTGTTCCAGAACTGTTGGATGTAGATCTCAGGAACAGTTGCAGAGTGAGTAAGCATGTTCTGATACGGATGAGTCCTCAGAATGTCAATAGCAATTAAACACGAAGATTCAGAGCAAGTGAGGGTGTCAAAGTCAACACGGAGATTGTTCTTTCCTATCTTCATTGGATAGCCATGAGGATAGATATCAGCAATGGAGAGAACTTCAGGTGCATCCACATTCATTTGTTCAGCCATGTCGTGATCTGAAATAACATTATCCAAAAGAACCAACATATCGAAAGACATAATGTTAGTCAACAGAAGGTCTTATTGTCTAGTTATTGAATGTACAGTGATAATGATTGTTACGAGTCCTAAGTCACTTGTATGTTTAATAGTTCAATGATGTCGTGAAATGTTTCGTGAGTTAGTTAACTTTAAGTTTTAAAGTTTATTTTATCACTTATTGTCCACAACATATCAAACGATTTAAGTTTATTAGTGACATATTTGGATTCGTGATGATATGATTAGTTTATTTACAAGTTTGTACATGTAACAATTCATAACGAAGGTATGATCTCGGCTTATGCGTAGGATTGGTAAAGTTATGCGTAGACAGGAATGATATATGCGTAGGCGTAAACTTACGCGTAAGATCCTAACTTACGCGTAAGATCCTAACTTACGCGTAAGAAATGTTACGCGTAGGAAAAAGAGACCTTATGCGTAGAGCTTATGCGTAGGCATATATTAACCTTACGCGTAAGGCTACTCGTAAGAGTTGACCTTATGCGTAGAGGTCACCGTTTACGCATATCCTTCACAGGATACGCGTAGTCCCATATGTAGAACCTTATGCGTAGACGCTACGCGTAAGACTAATCTTACGCATAACAAGCTACGCGTAAGGTGATCCTTATGCGTAGATTAACAACAACCTTGATTCTGAATATTAAGTGTTGCAAGCCTGAAATAAAGCATCATATCATCAATGTTAAACACATAACATTCATTTTATGACAGATCAAAACATATTTGCACAGTTTAACAGTTACGCGTAGAACTGCATACGCGTAGTCTAAACCCTAAATCTACGCGTATGAGATCTAGCCATGGAATATGCACCAAACTTTTTCTGGTAGTTTAAGAGTGTTGAGGAAGTCTATGTACCAAGTTATAACACCCAATTCATGGTGAATCAAAAATACCTAAACTTAAGAACTTTAAACCCTAATTCCAAATTGTTGATGATTTAGAGTTTCTGGGTGGTTATAAAGCAAGGAAATCATCAATTCATCATCATAAGAACATACCCCAACAATCTTTTTGACCAAAACACTTCACATTCGAAAACACCCAATTCGACACAAGAACCCTAATTTTCAAAAAATCATTGATACGTGTTTCTGGGTGGATTTTGATGGTTAAACTGATATCATTGATGTATTTGAAACGTTTTGACATAATCCATTTAACCACAAACATCCACACAATGATTGTGTGTTCATACGCTTATGCGTAGAAAACATAATCACTCGTAACATGAATTTTAACCGTTGGATTTGAATAAAATTCAAGACCTTATCTTAAAAACATGTTTAGATCACAAAAACACTTACACAATGATGATCAAATCAACAGATATCTTGAATGATTGTAAGGCGTAGGATGTGTAAAGTTTTGTGTAATAAATGAGAAGAAGAAAAGTAGGTGGGAGGGTGTTTTATTAAAAATGAGTTTAACCTTTTGACAGTTTTGGTCCCTCCACCTTTTCCTTTTTCAAACCAAGCCATTTAACTTCCATTTTGGTTACCAAACGAAGATTTTAGGAAAGAAATTTGACGACACTCCCCCTCGACTTAAGAAATAATGAAAGGTTATAAATTTAGTCCGAGGAGTGTCATTAAACCAGAAAGTGTACCACCATTTGTAAAAGAATCAACCGAGATATGATAACTTGCAAGTACACAGATGTTTTGAAACAGTTAAGAGTTAATTTTCTCCCCCTCAACACTTGATCGGAAAAAATACTGAATTTTGAAAGATAAAAGTGTTGACGGAAGAAATGTACTTGCCATGTTGAAAGAAATATAGATTAGGAGAATATTTTTGTAGTTTTATCGGATTTTATATTTTTGTATTTTGTTTTTGAAAAGATATTTACAGAAGATGTTTTGGTGTTTGACAGGTTTTTAAGACTGTTTTAAGAGGTCATCCAATTGCTCTTGAGTCAAACACCTCATACCAATTCGGTGGACCAACTCATTAAACCTAGCGGGAGGCAAGGCTTTTGTGAGCAGATCTGCCAATTGGTATTCAGTACCCACAAAGTATAATTCAACGGTACCCTATTCCACGTGGTCCTTGATGAAATGATAGCGTAGATCGATGTGCTTTGATTTCGAGTGCTGAACAGAGTTTCACGAGATGGCAATGGCACTCCGATTGTCGCAGTACATCGGGATTCTGTCAAATACGTAACCATAGTCTTTGAGTTGTGTTCTCATCCAGATGACTTGAGCACAACACGCGGACATGGCTACATATTCTGCTTCGGTTGATGACAGCGATGTACAATCCTGCTTCTTTGATTGCCAAGACACCAATTTATCACCGAGAAATTGTAGTGCTCCTGAAGTACTTTTCCTTGAGTCTAAGCATCCTGCGTGATCAGCGTCTGAAAAAGCGATTAGTTCAAAACCAGAATCCTTCGGTAACCAGATCCCCAAGTTAATGGTTCCCTTGATGTATCGGAGGATTCGTTTAGCCTCAGAGAGGTGGGTTTCAGTTGGTCGCAACTGATAACGGGAGCATAGATAAACGGCAAAGACAATATCAGGTCTGCTAGCTGTTAGATACATGAGAGACCCAATTATACTTCGGTATTTGGTAGGGTCAACCATTTTCCCATGTAAATCAGCATCTAATTTCTTGGTATGAGCCATTGGTATCAGCATCTAATTTCTTGGTATAAGTGTCACAGGTTGTCATTCCAAATTTATTTAACAGTTCAAGGGCATATTTGGACTGACTCAGGAATATACCACGGGGTGATTGATGAACTTGCAGTCCTAGAAAGAACGTAAGTTCACCCATCATGGACATTTCAAAATTTTTCTTCATTAGTTTTGCAAAAGCGATTGAAAACTTTTTATGTGTAGACCCAAAAATGATGTCATCCACGTAAATTTGAACAATTAAGATGTGTGCCCCGTGATATTGTATAAAAAGAGTTGGGTCAACCGAGCCTTTGGTGAAATTATTGGCAATGAGGAAAGATGATAGCTTATCGTACCATGCCCGAGGGGCTTGTTTGAGACCATAAAGAGCTTTGTTCAGTTTGTAGACATGGTTCGGGAACTCAGAATCAACGAATCCATCTGGTTGGCTGACATAGACCATTTCTTTAAGTTGTCCACTGAGAAACGCCGTTTTGACATCCATCTGATAGACCGTCATATTCATATGAGCTGCGAACGCGAGAAATATCCGAACAGCCTCAAGACGAGCAACCAGAGCAAAAGATTCTTCAAAGTCTATTCCCTCTTCCTGACGATAACCCTTAGCAACTAGACGTGACTTGTTTCGGATGACGTTCCCTTCAGCATCCAATTTGTTTTTCCAAATCCATTTTAGACCAATGACATAGACCCCTGTTGGTCTTTCAACCAGTTCCCATACTTCAAGACGTTTGAATTGGTTGAGTTCTTCCTGCATGGATTCAATCCAGTTGTCTTTTGTCATTGCATCTTTAATGTTTTTAGGCTCAGATTGGCAGACAGTGAGAGCATAAATGCAATGTTCACCATCTGTGTGAAGACGTTGTCTCGTAACGACTGGTTGATTCGGGTTGCCAATAATGTTAGCCAGAGGATGGTCTTTTATCCATCTATGTGTAGAGGGTTGATGTTGGTATACATTGTGCAGATTCTGAGGATTCAAATGGTTTGTTGAAGATTCCGCGACATCAGGTGCAGCAATTTCATTAGCAAACGGGTTGAAGAACGCATTTGGGTCAAAATCTGCAGGTGGGGGTACTTCATTCAGAATATCATCAGTTGGTTCATCATTGTTGGAAGCGGTGTGTTCAACTGTTGTGTTGGAGTCAACTGGTGTAGGTGCATCTTCAACAGTAGTTGTTGTAGCAGGTGTATCAGGTATAGGAATATTATCAGGTTGTGCAGCGGAAACATCGGATACACCTGGAGCACGTTCATCAATATCGTCACAGAACAGAGGAGCAAATAACCTTTCCATTTGTTGACGAGTGAGCTGGGGGCTTTGTTCAGCTGATGATGGGGTTTGGGGAAAGTTTAAACGGTTGTGACCGGGTTCTAAGCTGTTATACTCAGAAGCCATTTCCGTGAGTTCATCGAAATGAGCATGAATCATTTCCATTACCTCCTTAGTTCGACGATTACAGATTCGGAAACCTTTAGAATTGTCACAGTATCCAATAAAGACTCCAATGTCAGCTTTGGCTTTGAGCTTTCCAAAATCATCACGATCATTATTCGGATAGCAAAGGGATCCAAATACATGAAAGTGTTTGAGGTTCGGTTTATAGTTGTGGACAAGCTCGAAAGGTGTTTTGTTGTGGCGTTTTGTGATCATAGAACGGTTTTGAGTATAGCATGCAGTAGATACAACTTCTGCCCATAAGTAATCTGGAAGTTTAGCATTGATTAACATTGTTCTTGCAGCTTCCACTAACGTTCGGTTTCGTCTTTCAACAACTCCGTTTTGTTCAGGTGTACGTGCAATAGATGTTTGATGCTGAATTCCCACTTTCTTATAGAATTCACGAAGGGTTTTGTTAACAAATTCAGTTCCTTTGTCTGTTCTGATTATTCTGACGGTGTTGCGGAGCTGAACCTGTATTTTTGTGAGAAAGGTGATGATCATTTGTAGAGCTTGGTCTTTGTTACGAAGAAAGTAGACCCAAGTCCATCGTGAGTAGTCATCAACAATTACTAAGATGTAGCGTTTGCCATTGATCGTTTGCACGCGCATCGGGCCACACAAATCCATGTAAAGAAGATGTAGTACATGCTGAGAGCTGTGTTCCACCTTTAAAGGAAAATGAGCACGAGTGCTTTTCCCTTGTTCACATGCTGAGCAAAGGTGATCTTTTGAATACCGGAATCGTGGGAGTCCTTCAACTAGTTTGTGTTGAGCAAGGTTGGTGATGGTTTGAAAGTTTAGATGTGAGAGACGACGGTGCCATAGCCAGGATTTTGTAGATGTTGCCTTTGAAAGTAAGCAAATGGGAGAGGAAGCAACCATGTCTTGCATAGAGATAGTGTAGAGACTAGAATTACGCAAGCCAGACATAAGGTCATTTCCTTGTAGATCACGAATGAAACAAGTTTTCTCCCTGAAAGCAACTTCCAAATCTCCATCACAAAATTGACCTACTGAAAACAGATTGTGACCGAGGCCTTCCACATAGTAAACCCTGCTGATTTCGATGTTCCCATTGACATAATCTCCGTAGCCCATGATGGCTGCGAAGTGATCGTTCCCGAATCTGACAGTGCCAATGAACTTTGCAATAAAGTTTGATAACAGTTTAAGGTTGCCTGTCATGTGTCGGGAACATCCGCTATCAACAATCCAGAGAATGATCTGTATCACCTGCATTACACACAGACGACACAGATGGAATAGAAGTAGATGTGGAACCCGAAATGTTAGAGGGTTCCGAAGCAGATATGTTAGACATACACACATTGATAATTTTAGACATCCATTTAAATCCTAGTGTGTTGTATATCCATTTCTGCCATCTATAACTACTCTTTGCTTTAGTCTTAGTGAAAGCACTAGGTGGTACTACATTCTTAGGAGGTGAAGCGGGAGCTACTGTGATAGCAATGGTTGCCTTAGAATCTAAAGAAGGCGGTTTACCAAGCACAGACTTAGAATGATTAGTGGGCCTAGAGGTATTCCGATTCTTAGGATTCCGTAATCGAGAGATTATAGCTTTAGCAACACATTTGTCATGACAATCAGAATTCATACTCTTTCGACAAATAACACAAGGTGCATCAGACTGAATATCAAACATACTTAACGGTTTAGCATTCGTTACATCACTATTTGTATTACATTTGCCAGATGCAACATCTATAGTGGAAGCAACATGAGTTTTATTCAGAGTCCTAGGGTGTTCTTCTACTTTAGCATTCCTTAGTGATCTTTTCTTAGGTCGCAACTTCCTATTCTTCGATTGAGTGCTCCTAGGCTGTGAAGTGCGGACGTTTGGAAAAGATGCAACTATTCCTGTTTCAGTAGAGGGAAACACATTAGCAACTTGTGATTTGGCAGTGGGAATTCTAGGTTCACGATTACTAAGTGTGACTGGTGCTAATCTCTTAATCACAATAGGCGGAAGTTGTTCATACTTTCCTAACATTTCCCGTAACTTAGAGATGGTGTGAATCAGATCTTGATTTTCAGAACGAATATTACCAGCAAAATTCATGACTTCGCTAGTGTGAGCAAGATAGTGATCAAGTTCGTTTGATGCTTCAAGTCGAGTCTTGTTGAGTAAATCA
The DNA here is from genome assembly GCA_019973895.1 of Chrysanthemum seticuspe. NCBI lineage: Eukaryota > Viridiplantae > Streptophyta > Magnoliopsida > Asterales > Asteraceae > Chrysanthemum > Chrysanthemum seticuspe. The sequence continues at coordinate 357,109,486 of BPTQ01000005.1, read as the reverse complement.
AATATGATACCATATTCCTATTTAACTTTTAAAAGCTCTTGTTCATATTTTGAGATTTGACTTTTCAAAGACACGTTTTGATCATCCAGCTGCTCAATTTTAGGATCAGAAGATTTTTCACTCAACTGAGCGATTTTCTTTTGAAAACTAAGTTGATGGTTGTGAATATCTTTTTCACACCAATGAAGACGACGTTTTGCATTGTTAATTTCAGTGAGTAATCGTTTATTTTCAGCTTTTAAAGACTCGATCTGAAGCACATTATCGGTGTTCTCAATAGTTACAACAGTTTCAACAATATCAGCAGAGATGTAATCAGATGCAAATGGCAAGGCATGAAGTAACACAACATTATGGATATCAGCACATATAACATCTTCCAAGAGTCGATCAACATCTTTTCTCAACAGTTTCTTTTTGCGTTTAGTGTTAGAAATAGATGTTTCTGTTTTCTCGATAACGTTTTTCATTACCCCAAGTTCCTTATGAAAATCCTTTTCCCAGGCAATTGCACAAGTTTTCAAGTTTTTAACATTAGGTAAAAGATTTTTCTGAAAAATGTCTCTTTGTTCTCGCGCCAGAGGCGATTGAAAATGTTCAACTTTGATTTCAGATCGATATTCTATCTCATGTTGTAAAATTTTGAGGTCAGCCATGAAAATGTCAAAATATCGAAGAATTTTTCGATTTTCAGGTTGTGAGTTTACTTCACTAATGGATGGTAAAGGACCATAAGTTTGTGCAAAGTCTGTTTTGGGATTAACATTAGAAGACTCAGGTGTTTTGATGATAACCCTTGGTGTGTTAGAAGAATCCGTTGGTGTGACGAAAGTGACCGCGTTTTTATAATTAAAAGGTTTGTTGTAAACAACGTTTTTTAATTTTGATCGACTCTCGTCTTCTGCATCTAATTCCTCTTGACGATGATATTCAACAACACTCATGACAGTATTATCAATTTTGTATTCTGCACTGGAAACTTCAGGAGTTGGTTTGAATGTTTTTAGTGAAAGCTTTGGTTTGTAATCAACTAGATTTTTTCCATATCCTTTTGGATTGGGTTTTAATGTAAACTTTTCAATAGCTGTTACTGATTCACCATGTTTGTAAACAACAGTTTTAAACTCTTTAAGTTTGTTTTGCAAGCCGATAATTTCTTCAAGAAGGTCATCTACCCGATTCGTTGAATGCTTTTTGTATGCGGAGAACTGTTTTTGACAATTTAACAACTCAGCCTTAGCTTTTTGATTTTCCAAGGTGAGAGCGTTAATTTGCTTTTTATGTTCATATTTCAGTTGTTCTAATTCAGACAACAAAGCATTCTTCGAGGCGGCTAGATCACGCATCTGTCTCTCTAAATATTTTTCGTTTTGATGAGATTTTGCAAAAGAGGCTTCAAAACCTTTTTCACGGTTGTCTTAAGTTTTGAAAAAGTTGAGTTGCATTTGTAAACATTCAAAATCCTTGGTTAACAGTGCATTTTTACTTTTTAAGGACTGATTTAATGCAACACATGCAGCAATTTGGGATTGTTGGTCTTTAAGTAACAGAACAAGATCTGGATGGGGCAAAGGTTCATCTTGTTCAACGTGAGTCACAACATGATCATTATTTAGATCCTCAAGTATAACCACAGAGTCAATTTGATTATCAAGGGAAACCATAAGGTCTTCTGGATCGTCAAATGTAACTACGGGGTTTATTTGAAAATCGTCAGAATGAGATGTAGATGACTCATTTTGAACAGTCTGAGCCGTGCCGGATTAAGATATTGATGGAGATATTAGTTCAGATATGATGATGGTTTGTTCAGGTACCTGAGACAAGCCATCAGTGTCATACACTGGGCCTGTTTCACTCATGTGTAACTCTTGCATATTAGCCATCAACATAACAGCTGCATTGGCCTGCAAGTCCTCCATATCATCATCCGAGTCTGCATCTGCCATAAAGCTCTGTTCTTTGTCTGTGAGAGATCCACCAGCTTCATCCTTAAGAGCCAAAAGTAAAGCCTCTTTGAAATAAGCACTGCCCCTAGTCCTTGGCTTTGGGCATGCATTAGCCAGGTGTCCCTTCTCATTGCAGTTGTAGCATCTAAGACCATTTAACCGATTTTGAGCATTTCCCTGTTCCACCACTTGAGCTCTGTTGTTATTCCTACCCACAGCATTAAACCCTTGACCACCGCCCATATGACGACCATAATCACGATTCTGAACTTCAACACGTCCATTGTTCACAACAGCTTGAGTCCGTGTGTTAGATGAGGAACGAATACGATTGTTTGATTTGTTGGTGTAACGGCCAAAAGCATTAGCAATCATTACAAATCCTTGTTGCAATGCTTCGAATGGATCGATTTCCTCAGTCGCTTCACTGACATATGCTTGAGCATTGTTGCTGTATGGAACCAATTGATTTTGTTGAGGTTGTTGCTGTGAAGGTGTGTTTGAAGCAGTTGGTTGAGTTGCTGGTTGAGAGGGATAATTCGGTTGAGCATACAAGGCAAGTTGTTGATTATCCGGTTGTGATTGTTTAGCAAGTTGAGCACGGAGAATCCTTTCCCGATCAACTTCCTTTTCATGAGGCTTCAAGTAATCGTACAACAATCCATAAGTAGAATGATGCATATTCTTCGCTTGACGGAGAAAGATGACATACTTCTCCCATTCAGGACCAAGACTACTCAGGAACTTAGTATTCACTGCAATTCTTGGCATGATGATATTGTGTTTATCCAAATCATTGATGATGTCTGAAAATCGATGATGATAGGACTCTAGTGTCTCTCTAGGTTCAATCATGAAGTGTTCATAAGCCAAGTAAATTTTGGATTCCAAATCCTCCTGATTGAGTACAGATCCTTCCATAAGAAGACGAATATGATCCCACATTTTTTGTGCAGTCTTTTGAGCATCAACACTACGAAGAATTGGGTTTGGCAATCCTAAGAGGATGTATTCCATTGCAAGTTCATCAGCTTCATAGTGTAGAAGTTCTGTAGGATTTAAATCTGCAACAGTAGCAATGTTGGTTTGTTCATCTCTTGGTGGAACAGCAGTTGGATCTCCGGGTACAATGACAGTAGGCATCTCAAATGGACCTTCCAAGATAACCTTCTTTAAGAACTTTCCATGTGGCTTCTTCAGATCACAAAACCTAAAGAACCTTATCACCCATTGATCGTAGTTTCCTGGAGTGAGCATTGGAGGTCTATCAAGTGATCCAGCTTCATGAATTGATTGTTGGCTGCTTAAAGCTTCACACATCTTTGCAAACCAAGTGGGTTCCTTCATAGTGTTCCTTGATGGATGTTGATTGAAATCATTTGTGTAGGTTTGAAATTGAAGGCTTGGTGGTGGTTGAACCATTTGTGGTTGTGGAATTGCACCAAGTTGTGTAGTATGTTGTTGATTAAATTGTTGTTGATAAATAGCTTGTTGTTGATTCAATTGTTGATGTTGTGGAGTTAATTGTTGTTGTTGTTGATGATTATAAGTGTGAGGGAAATAGTTAGAGTATGGTGGTTGAGACATGATGATAAACTTGTGTGGTAAAAATGGATCTTTGTAGTCGAATGAACCTTTGTTGATGAAGTGTCCTTAGGCGTAGAAAAGACAAGAAACCAAGTAGTACTTATGCGTAAAAACACCAAAAGATACGCGTAACAAGAAGAAGTTACGTGTAGGATTTAGCTTACGCGTAAGTAGGATAAAAGCACTAAAGTTATGCGTAGGCAAAAGTTAGGCGTAGAAAGTTAGGCGTAGGATTACCTTATGCGTAGACCTAAGTTTACGCGTAAAGTGAATCTTATGCTTAGAATTTCTACGCGTAAGCTTATGCTTATGCGTAAGTTTAGGGTTTTTGCCCAAATGATCTTTTACACTTCACAGTGCAAAAGATATCCAAAGTCGACGTATTTTCAGACTTATCCAAGTAAGAAAACACGGAATAAACCAGGAAAATGAAGATCAAACCAAGGAGAATCTTACGCGTAATTTTAGGGTTTTGATACGCTTAGAATTACTCGTAACTTTGATTTTACCCAAATGTGTTTCTAAACCAGATTTTTGTTATGGAATAGCTTCAATAGTACCAAAAGAACACAAAAATGTGAATTTTGATGTACCAAAACTGCTAAACGGGTTACGCGTAGAACGACACCCACGAACAAAAAACAAGCTTAAAAACGTAGATCCACGCGTAAAGTTTGAAACTTTTTGCCAAAAACCAGTATTTTAACACCTCAAAACATTGAAAGTACAAGAATCTTGGATTAAAAAGTGTAAAAAACGAGTTTTTAAGAGAACCAAAGATTGCGTTATCTTTACGCGTAAGACCCAAAACCAAAAAAAACTTCAAAAACAAAGTGTACACCCAACTATTTGGCGATTGATACCACTGTTAGGTCACTAGTTTTACAAACACAAGTTATAAGAGAAGAGATGAGGCGATTGAACAAGTATCAAACACACACACACACAATACAATATACGGTTAGGCGTAGGAGGTGAGTGAAAGAAATAAACTTGAACAACCAACCCTCAAGTGAGGGTTATTACAATGTATATATAGGCAAGGAGCTAGGGCAACACTCCCTCTCCTTCCCTATTCCTTATTGGGCTTGGGCCTAAGCTTATGGGCCTTCTACATAAGCTTGACCTTAAACAAACATAAAGGCCATAATAAAGCTACCTATTACATATGAAATATAAATACTTGAAATACTGTTTAGGAGTGATTCCAACAATCCCCATGCAAGAATGGGTTCTATTTGGTTAGTAACAGTGATTGGAGCACCCACATCAGAAGTAGAAACAATGGAATCATCAGGGATAAATGCAATGCTAGTGTCCGTATTTGACCTACTCAAAGTATGTTCATTTCTTAAAGGAATAGTTCTACCAGTAGGCATCCATTTCCTAATGGGCATTGATCTAGATAATTTAGGGCACATCTCATTAAGAATGAATTTGCGGCTAGTAGGTATCCATTGATAACCTATGTTACTAAATTTCCTTCCCGTGGGTTTCCAATGTTTTCTAACCTTCTTTCGCCATTGCTTTCTAGCCTTCTTAGCTTGAATTTTTGTATTCACTATCTTAGCAGGGCATTTAACAACATTAGTCAACTCATCCACACCACATTAATGATTAGTATCAGAAACCAAACAATCATCATTACATGTTTTGCCAGAAGTAGCAGAATTCGAATTAATTACAGTACGCTTATAGCTAATACTAGAATCAACAAGATTCGTTTTATTTAACTCAAACTTAATGTTCCTAGGGTAGTCTTCTACTTTCTTCCATTGCACATTCTTAGCTTGCCAGGTCTTATCCTGCTTTGTATTGCCTGAAGGCTTTGACCCGCTTGCCTTTGTGTCACTGATTACTCCTGTAGAGGGAATTATGGGAACATTAGTTGGTTGAGCTACCTTTTGCATTCCTGAACTAGACGTGCAGGGATATGAACTAATTGAAGGCACTCTAGAGTTCACTTTCTTAACATTGGGCATAGAAGTGTTGGGATCTGAGCTGCTTGATGGCATATTAAAATTCACTTTCTTAATGCTAGGCATAGAACAAGGCATCACAGCTTTGCCTTTCTCACAAAACGATTTGGGACATGTTGCTCATAAACATTCTAACAGCTCTTGAGATCGTTTGGCCTGAATGCAACCAAACCTAATTTCTCTATCAAGTGGCTTATTTATGAAGTCCTCTTCTACAATCTCAAGGAGAAATTCTATACTATCCTTAAGGTGAGCGAAATAGTTATGAAACACAAGTTCGTTATTTCTAAGATGAGGAGGAATGTATTTAACAGTCACAATATATTTGCAGTTTGCAGATGACTTTGATGCAACATTCTCATTAAAGACAAATGGCATTTTCCCTTTTTCCTGACTCATCAGATTCTCAATTTCTTTTGCAAATATGTTATTTTTCGTTGTTCTTGTCACGAGTGACTTTCATTGAATCATATAACTCTTTAAAGTGTCGTTTGACCTTTTCATTTTCTTCTAGAAAACTCTCATTTTCTTTTTGTAAAACATTAACCATGTTCTGAAGATGAAAAGTTTAAGATCACTGAGAATCTAAAGGAGGAGGCATTTGGGAGCCAGTCACGTTGTTCTTTTCATCCTTTAATTGTGAAATTTGGGTTCTCATTTTTTTGATCGTGTTACAATGAGATCGAATCTGTTCATCACGTTTGCTTATTTCAAAAACTGCATCAAATTCAGGAGCATCCAAGGATGTCTTGATATTTGAGGTTTTAACATTTTCTTTTAGATGTTGATATTTTAATCGTAAAGTAAGATGCTCAACTTCCAATTTAGAAAAATGTTTTACCAGGTTATCATGATCATCTTGTTCAATTTTCTCATGCAATTTAGAGTTAGTTTTTTCAAGCTCAATGACACGATCAAGTGAAACTTTCAGAGCAACAGATAATTCATGAAATTGATATGCATTTATTGAACAATTCGTGGCAGTGTAAAACACATCTTGAGTGATACATTCAGAAATCAGATTCTCATTTAAGGTATGCAAGTTCTTCCTCTCAATCTCATTATATTTTAGTTCTCGCTCATAGTCATTGACCTCAACTATCATTGCATCAAATTCCTTTTCCATTTCTTTAATATCAAAATCCATCCCCTTTTTAATATTCTCAAATTGACCTTTTAATTGTTTAAAGAATGGCATGACCTCAGTTAAATAGCATTCTTTAGTTTGCTCAAAACCCCTCTCCCTTTCAGTTATCCCAGTAGGTGTGATCCTTTTCTTACATGTCTTCTCAAAATCAACAAATAATTGATAAATGACATACTGTCTGATTAAGGTCTTGTTATTAGTGGCAATAGTTCTAGGAACTAAGTGCATTGGTGTATTTGGAGGATACACAATAGCTGCATGCATTTTCCTAAAGGGAGTGTTTGTTTCAACAAGTACATAACTTTTTGCTTATCCATATCTTTCTTCCAAAAGATCTGTTCTAGGGTTAGTTGAGTTTGAGGCTTAAACATGTTCAGGGAGATCCAATTTTCCTTAGTGTAATCATGGGGTTTGATCGTTATGTTATTCTTTTTACACGCAAGATCGTTAAACTTCTTATCCATTTTCTCCCTAGATGCATCATCTAATTTTCTATCCTCTTCCGTGCTTCCAATACATCATGGTGTTTTCCTAGGCTTAAAAATCTTATTGCCATCATATATGTTGGGATTTAGTAAATCCAGTACTTAAAGTGTCGGTCACCTCAAGTATGTATGCTCGTTAGAAAGCTCGTAGTCGTAGTAAGTCTATGATAGTATTTAGTTTACTTTGTAACACCGTGGAGGACGGACGGGTCTTTACCCACTGTATGCCTGATCCACAGCCTTAAAGAGGCGTCTCATGTTTGTACCCTATAAATACCCTTTGCCCTCTAAGGCAAAGGGTTGGAGCTTTCATAATAGATTTTTCTTTGTCTCTCTAAAGTTCCCATCCTCTACCACTTTCTCTCTCTAAACCTTATCTCTTTACACCTAACTTGTGATAAACCAAGATCCTACAAATGGTATCAAGAGCCATGGTTTGATCATCCATCTCTCATGTTTTTGGTTTGATTATTATTTTTGGGATAAGGTTTGGTTTTGTACGCGTGTCGTGGTGGTTATGCGTGGTCTCGTATACGAGTTTTGGTACCTTTAAATCTTTAAAATTTACACTTTTAATCCAAGATTCTTGTGGGTTAAGGTTTATTGAGTGCTTAAATTTCAGTTTCTTGCAAAAAGGTTCAAACTTTACGAGTTTTTCTTGGTTTTTATGCGTGTTTGGATACGTGTGTACGGACTTATGCATAAGAGAGATTCGTGGTTTTGATCCTCTAGCTTTGTTGTTTTGGTGTTTTTAAGGATGTGTCATCATTATAATCTGGTTTACTAAACAGTTTTGATCATAAAAACGTGTTTGGCAAATTTTGTACTTTCTACGCATAACAAAACCCCAATCCTACGCGTAAGGTGTTTTTCACGTGATCTTCATTTCTGGTGGTTACTCAGTGTTCTTCTTGCTTGGATAAGCCTGAAAAACACTTCGACTTTGGATATCTCTTACGTTGTGAAGTGCAAGAGATTTTTGTGGGTAAAACCCTAAATTTACGCATAAGCATAAAACTTACGCATAAAAATTCTTACGCATAAGCCCTCTCTTACGCATAAGCCTGTCTTACGCCTAAGGGAAACTTACGCAAAAGGTTCTTACGCCTAAGCTTTGGTTTACGCATAAACTTAAGCCTTTTACCCTAAAACTCTACGCGTAAGCTATAGACTACGCGTAAGCTCTGTCTACTCGTAAGCTTGTGTCTACGCGTAAGTTTGTTGTTACGCCTAAGCTCTGTCTACACGTAAGCCATCATCTACGCATAAGTGTATAAGTTTTACGGTTTCTCTCTTGATTTTGTAAAATCACGTGAAAGAATCTATTTCTCGGTTAAGTCAAAGATTTGTAAAATCCCGTTGAATTTAAACATGTCTTCCATTGTTGATGATGTGCAAGCTGCAGGATCTGATACTCGTCCTCCCATGCTTGATAGAACTGACTATGAATCTTGGTCACAAAGAATCAGGCTGTACTGCTTAGGAAAGGAGAATGGGGTTAACATCCTTAAGTCAATTGATGAAGGACTTTATCAGGTTGAGACCACAAGAGACATAATTGATACTGCAGCAGATGGTACAATGATTTTTGGATTAGACAGACCAAAGACATATGATGAGCTGAGTGATAAGGAGAAAAAGAGATTTGATGCTGATATCAGGGCTTCAAACATCATACTTCAGGGTCTTCCAAAAGATATCTACAAGCTTATCAATCACAACACAGAAGCCAAGGCGGTTTGGGATAATGTCAAGATGCTTCTCTCTGGTTCTGAATTGACTATAGAAGATAGAGAATCACAGCTGTATGATGAATTTGAGCACTTTAAAATGAAACCTGAAGAAAGTGTCTATGAATATTACGTGAGATTCCACAAGCTGGTGAATGATATGAGGAATATCAAGATGACTATGCCATACATTCAGCTGAACTCAAAATTTGTGAACAACATGAATCCCGAATGGCACAAATTTGTCACTTCTGTGAAGCTTACCAAAGAATTAAAGAACACAAACTATGAGCAATTTTATGCCTTCCTTCTTCAGAATGAGAAACATGCTATGTTTGAACGACGAATTCTTGATCAGTTCAAATCTCAACCAAGAGAAACAAGCTCATCAAATGATTCAACTGCATTCTACTCCAATGTAGGAATTACTACCAAAGCATCACAAGTCATACCCACTGGAAATGGTAACAACAAGCCCGTTCCTGACTCTGGATATAAGCAACCTGACTCTGACGCAGTCATGGAGCACTTTATCAATCAAGTGGCTCTTATGGTCAAGCAAAACCCGAATCTCACCCCACATACTAACAACTATCTCAGAACTGCATCAAATCGTCAAAATCATGCTACTGTGAGAGACGGAAAGATTGTTGTGGAAAATGTGCAAGGAAGACAGAATGCTTATCTTCCACACAATGAACAAGGTAATGTTGGTTATGGGAATGCTGGGGTTGGTGGTGGATATGTGGGAAATCAGAACCGTGGAAGGAATATTGTTCAGGGTCAATTAAAACCAATCAAGTGCTACAACTGTGGTGGAGAAGGACACATTTCTAGGAACTGCACTCAACCAAAACGTCCTCAAAACGCAGAATACTTCAGGGACAAGATGTTGTTGGTTCAAGCGCAAGATAATGGTGCATTTTTGAATGAAGAGGAGTTGCTGTTCTTCACTGATGGTAATGCTAGAACATACGATGCTGATGTGGACGAGCAACCAGTGCATGGTGCTAATCAGAACAATCCCAACGCTTTTCAAGTTGCAGATTGTGATGCATTTGACTCAGACGTTGATGATGAACCATATGCACAAACTATTTTCATGGCTAATATCTCTCCAATGTCCTCTTCATCTCAACGAGCTAGTCCATCCAAGGAATCCATCATTAAAGAGGTACTCAAACTATATGATGTGGTTGATGAGCAAAAGATTCACCATGAAGTACAATCTACTGAAGTCATTGAATCAGATATTGAAAATATGGGAAATAACAATGTTATCCCATATGATCAATATGTGAAACAAGATGACAGTATTATTGTACCTATTGATTAATCTTCTACAATTAACAATGAATGCATGCCTGATGAATACACTGCATTTGTGCCTGATGATTCCTTGACCACTGAACTCAATACCTATAAGGAACAAGTTGCTATTTATGAACAGCGTGCTAAGTTTGAGTTAACAACCCGTGAGCAGGATATGGATAACCAAATGCGTTAAATTATTAGAAAAAGTAATTTTAGAGAAGAAGTATTAAAACAAGAGTTAAACTCCTTACAAGAAAAGCTTTCTAAAACTGCTAAGCAAAAACAAGAACTTCAAGAAAATGTGAAAATGCTTAAGCAAGAATTCAATGCTAAGGAATCAAAACTTTTGAATGATTTTTCCAATCTAAAAACTTTGAAAAACAAACTTGAGAATAAGTTGTACGTACAAGGGAATACCATTCAGACTGCTCACATGATCACTAAGCATAGAGTATTAAGCGATAAGCATATCATTCCCCTTGTTGAGGAACCAAGTCCAGAGGTTATTAAAAAGGCTAGAGCTGCTCATAAGGTACTTTATGATGGTAATGAAATCCTTAAGCCTAGGCAGAAACCTAGTTGCGTTGAGTGCACTGAGGAAGATAAGAAATCAGATGAAGTCACTAGGGAGAAAATGAACAAGAAGCTAGATAATCCTGAGTGTAAAAAGAATAACATAACGATCAAACCTCAAGATTACACTAAGGAAAACTGGATCTCTTTAAACAAGTTTAAGCCTCAGAAACTTCTAACTCCTAAACAAGTGTTCTAGAAAAAGGATATGGATATGCAAAAAGCTGAAAATATAGTTGAAAAGAATTCCCCGTGTAGGAGATTGTCAAAAGCAACTGTGTATCCTCCTAATACACCAATGCACCTAGTTCCTAGATCTATTGCCACTAATAGTATGACCTTAATCAGCCTATATGTTGTTTATCAGCTGTTTGTTGATTTTGAGAAAACGTGTAAGAAGAGAATCACACCTACAGGGATAACTGAGGGGGAAAGGGGCTTTGAGCAAACCAAAGAATGTTATTTAACCGAGGTCATGCCTTTCTTTAAACAATTAAAAGGTCAATTTGAAAGTCTTAAAATTGGAATTAACCCTGATATTAAAGAAATGGAAAAGGAATTTGATGCAATGATTGTCGAGGTCAATGATTATGAACGGGAACTTAAATATAATGCAATTGAAAGGAAGAATCTGCATATATTAAATGAGAACTTGATTTCTCAATGTGTTGCTCAAGATGTGTTTTACATTGCTACGAATTCTTCTATTACTGCATCTCAATTTCATGAATTATCTGTTGCTTTGAAAGTTTCCCATGATCGTGTAATTGAGCTTGAAACAACGAATTCAAAATTGCATGAGAAAATTGAACAAGATGATCATGATAACATGGTTAAACATTTTTCAAAATTAGAAGTTGAACATCTTGCTTTGCAATTAAAATATCAACATCTCAAAGAAAATGTTAAAACCTCAAATATCAAGACATCCTCTGATGTTCCTGAGTTTGATGCAGTTTTTGAAATTAGCAAACGTGATGAACAAATTTGAGCTCATTATAACACGATCAAAAGATTGAAAGCACAAATTTCACAACTGAAAGGTGAAAAGAAGGATGTAACTGGTTTCCATATGCCTCCACCTTTTGATTCTCAGAATTTCCAACTTCAAAACATTATTGATAACTTGCAAAAGAAAAATGATTGTTTTAAAGCTGAAATTTCAAAGGTTAATGATCAAAACAAAGAGTTATGTGATTCATTTAAAGTTACTCATGATAAACAAATCGAAAAGATAACTTCTTTACTTAACGATATTGAGAATCTGAAGCGTGAGGTGAAAGGAAAGTTGCCAATCCCAAATTGCAAATACTCTGTTCCTAAAATATATGTTTGTGATAAGTATGCTATAGATATGTTATATATTCCCCCGCCCATTAGGAATAATGAACTTGCACATAATGCATATCTCTCATCTCTTAAGGAAAGTTTAAAGGGTCTCCGTGAGATTGTTGAAGATGAAAGATTAGAAAAACCTCTTGATAGCACCATTGCCTATGCTTGCATGGATGCCAAACGATCTCAAGAACTCTTAGAGTACGTAATTGTCACATGTCCGAAATTTAGCAATAGACGAGATAGAATAGTTGCACCCAGTTCTATGCCTAAGGATAAGAATGTGACATTTAATGTGCCTCACAAAACTTCAGAACCCAACACTTCTAGATCACCAAGGCAAAGTGTAGTATCACCAACTAATATTCCTGTTGTTCCTTCTATAGGAGTAATCGGCAATACTAAGGTTAGCGGGTCAAAGCCTTCAGGCAATACAATGCGAAATAGGATCTTGCCAGCCAAAAGTGTTGAAGAAAAGCTAGTAGAAGAACACCCTAGGAAGAATAAGTTTGAGCTGAATAAAACGAATCGTGTTGATTCTAGTATTAGCTATAAGCGTACTGTAATTAATTCGAATTTTACTGCATTTTGCAAAACATGTAATGAATGCTTAATTTCTGGTCTTAATCATGAATGCACTAAGAATGAGGTGATTAATGTTAATAATACTCCAGTCAAGAGTATAAAAAATGCTAGACAGATTAAGGAGATCTGGAAGCCTAAAAAGAAAAAGGTTTACAATTCTTGGAAACCTACAGGAAGAAAATTTAGAAATGTGGGTTATCAATGGAAACCTACAGGCAGAAAATTCAATATGAATGAATCTTTCCCTAAGATGTCTAGATCTATGCCTTCTAGGAAATGGAAGCCTACTGGTAGAATCATACCTTTAAGAAGTGGTCACACCTTACACAGGTCCACTGCCACTACTTGTCTTGCATCCACTAGTAAAGATGTCATTGAATCTAGAAATCCTGTAGGAATATCAATTGCATGTTCTAACCTACAGGAACCCATTCTTCAATGGGGATCCATTGCTTCCAGTTATTCACAACTGTCTGTGTTTAAATGCAGGTCGTACAAATCGTCCTCTGGTATTTGGACTCAGGCTGTTCAAAGCATATGACTGGTGATCGCTCGCGGCTCATGAACTTCGTGAGTAAATTTATCAGGACTGTTAGATTCGGAAACGACCATTTTGGAGCTATTATGGGTTATGGAGATTATGTGGTTGGAGATAGTGTAATTTCCCGGGTATATTATGTGGAAGGTCTTGGTCATAACTTGTTCTCTGTTGGTTAATTCTGTGATTCCGATCTTGAAGTGGCTTTTAGAAAACATACTTGTTTCGTTAGAGAACTTATGGTGTGGAACTATTAAAAGGAACTCGGGGTTCAAATCTATACACCATCTCTCTCGAAGACATGATGAAGTCCTCTCCAATCTGCTTGTTGTCAAAGGCTTCGAAAACAAAGTCATGGTTATGGCATCGTCGTCTCAATCACTTGAACTTCGGCACCATTAATGATCTTGCCAGAAAGGATCTTGTCAGAGGCTTAACTAGATTAAAGTATGAAAAAGATCATCTTTGTTCAGCCTGCCAATTGGGAAAAAGCACGAAATATGCCCACAAACCAAAACCCACAAACTCTGTAATGGAAGTCCTTCATACCCTTCATATGGATTTTTGCGGACCAATGAGAGTGCAAACAATTAATGGGAAGAAATATATTTTAGTCGTAGTTGATGACTACTCTCGATTTACTTGGGTAAAGTTTTTGAGGACAAAGGATGAAACTCCATATGTCATTATCAAACTTTTCAAGCAACTTCAGGTACGTCTTATCAATACGGTTAGAATTGTTCGAACTGACAATGGCACAGAGTTCATTAACAAAGACTTAAGTCAATTTTATGAAAGTATTGGAATCAGTCATCAAAGAAGTGTTCCACGAACTCCTCAACAGAATGGTGTAGTTGAAAGACGAAATCGAACTCTTGTGGAAGCCGCAAGAACAATGCTAATTTATTCAAAGGTTCCAATGTTTCTATGGGCTGAAGCCATTGCCACTGATTGCTACACCAAAAATCGTTCCCTTATTCACACCTCTCATGGAAAAACTCCATTTGAACTTGTCCATAAACGAAAACCTGATCTATCCTACCTTCGTGTGTTTGGTGCTTTGTGCTATCCAACAAATGACGGTCAAGATTTAGGTAAATTAAGAGCTAAATCAGACATTGGAGTTTTTGTAGGTTATGCATCAAACAAGAAGGGTTACCGAATCTACAACAAAAGAACTTGAGATATCATGGAAACTATTCACGTCACGTTCGATGAGCTGTCCGGGAAAATGGCTCCAGGACAATCCAATTCTGGACCCGCACTTCAAAACAATCCAATTGGTTCATCCCTTGTATCGAATTCCTCTCCAGCAACTCCATATGTACCTCCATCTGAAGATGATTTGAAGAAATTGTTTGATCCAATGTTTGATGAACAGTATGAGCCAAGTGCCAATGATCTATCAATTCCAACAACAGAGGCTGCTCCTATTCCTGTCACTGAAGTCAACCCTTCAGTTTCAATGTCATTAAGTCAAGAAGCGCCTGCTGCTGATCACTCTGTCTCATCAACGAATCATCAATCATCAAATGTACATCATGGAAGTGTTTTTGGCACCAATGATGAAGTTAATCCTTTTGCTACTCCCGAAGATTCTCCATTTGAAAACATCTTTGCCCCTGAACCAACACCTGAACCATCTTCATCAAGGGATATAAACTCTGCTACATCAGTCCTTCAACAACAACCACACGAACACCTTAGAAAATTGACACATGACCATCCATTGGATAACATCATTGGGAATCCTTCTCGTCCTGTATCAACTCGAAAACAATTAGCTACTGATGCCTTATGGTGCTTCTTAAACTCAGTACTCTCTAAGATCGAACCAAAAGATGTTAAAACTGCAATGTCTGAGGACATCTGGTTTAATGCAATGCAAGAAGAAATTCATGAGTTTGATCGTCTAGACGTATGGGAATTAGTACCTGCTCCTGATTGTGCAATGATCATTGCTCTCAAGTGGATCTTCAAAGTGAAGCTTGATGCGCACGGTGATGTTCTGAAAAATAAGGCACGGTTAGTGGCTAAAGGTTATCATCAAGAAGAAGGTATCGACTTTGAGTAATCTTTTGCTCCTGTTGCACGTATCGAAGCCATCAGAATCTTCTTGGCAAATGCTGCTAGCAAAAACATGGTTGTTTATCAGATGGATGTGAAAACCGCCTTTCTTAATGGAGATCTTAAAGAAGTGGTATTCGTCAGCCAGCCAGAAGGTATTGTGAATCCAGAGCATCCTACTCATGTCTATCGCTTGAAAAAGGCCCTTTATGGTTTGAAGCAAGCTCCAAGGGCATGGTATGATACGCTATCAAAGTTTCTTCTATTCACCGGATTCAGCAAAGGAGCAGTTGATCCAACATTGTTCACCAGAAAGTCAGGCAAACATTTAATTCACGTTCAAATTTATGTTGATGACATTATTTTTGCCTCGACTGACCCAAATGAATGTGACCGTTTTTCTATGGAGATGGGCTCCAAATTTCAAATGTCAATGATGGGACAAATGTCATTTTTCTTGGGATTACAAATTCCAAAAAGTCCCGGAGGCATTTTTATAAATCAATCAAAATACGCTAATGAAATATTAAATAAATTTGGATTTACCTCCAGTGACCCTGTTGACACTCCTATGGTGGAGCGTACAAAACTGGATGAGGACCACTCAGGGATCATAGTAGATCAAACGAAATATCGTAGTATGATTGGATCCCTGATGTACCTCACAGCCAGCAGACCAGACATTTTGTTCGCTGTATGCATGTGTGCTAGATGTCAGGCTAAGCCTACCAAAAAGCACCTTGAAGCGGTTAAACGGGTCTTTCGGTATCTCCAAGGAACCATTAATATGGGACTTTGGTATCCGAAGGACTTCGGTATGTCACTAACGGCCTATGCAGATGCTGACCATGCAGGATGTCAAGATACACGTCGAAGTACGTCAGGTGGTGCTCAATTTTTAGGTGATAAACTAGTAAGCTGGTCTTCCAAGAAACAAATGAGCACTTCCATATCCTCTACAGAGGCTGAATACATAGCCATGTCATCGTGTTGTGCTCAAATCTTATTGATGAGATCCCAATTATCTTACTATGGCTTTGTATTCAGCAAAGTTCTTATGTATTGTGATAACAAAAGTGTCATTGCTCTCTGCTGCAACAATGTTCAACACTCTAGAGCAAAGCACATCGACATTCGACATCACTTCATCAGGGAACAAGTTGAAAATGGTGTGGTTGAACTATACTTCGTAAGAACTGAATATCAACTAGCAGACATCTTCACCAAAGCTCTTTCTCGAGAACGCTTTGAGTTTATTCTTCCACGACTAGGCTTAAAGAGCCTTCAACCAGAAACGCTCAAACGTCTTCAGGAAGACATCGAGGAGTAAAGACGTTCGACTCTATCTGTTCTTTGTATATATCTTTTCAAAAACCAAATACAAAAATATAAAACCAACAAAACGAAAATAGAAAAATATAAAACTTTTCAAAATCCATAAAAATCATAAAATCTTGAAAATCTTCAAAAATATTGTTTATTTATCATGTTTTTCTTGTCAGTTCGATAACATCTACGGACTTTGAGTTGCCACTGAAAGAATGACACGGGTCTCTAGATGAAGTTCGAATCTTTAAAAAGAAAAAAAAAAAAAAAAAAAAAAAAAAAAAAAAAAAAAAAAAAAAAAACAGAGTCATGCTTTATTGTCATCTCACACAGTAACCCGCTTTTAAAAGAAAGAACAGAGTCATGCTTTATCATGTTTTTCAAATCTCATGCTCTGATTCTATAAACATTTATATACTATCTAATGAAAACTAATTGCTCTGTAAAATAACTAGGACTCTATTTTTGATAATCATCTGGACCTATTTGTCAAACTATCTATCTCTCAATCAACAACCTATGTCATTGATTGAGGGGGAGAATGATTTTAATTAAATTAAAAAGTTATTTGTCATTCAATTGTTTTCAAAAGATAATCATGCATGTTTAATCAATGGAGTTTAAAGTCTTAAAATCCGATCCTTATCAGTTAAAACGTTTTCATAATCATGTCACAATTCTCCTTAAAAAGCTTTCAAAATCAATTTAAATCTACGGAGATCACAAATCTCAAATGATTTGATAATTGTGATCGGGGGAGAATTTGTGATTTAAATTGGATTTAAACTGATAATTCGATAAATGGTTTTATAAGGATGTGCAAGCTCTCCTTCCCACATGTGCCAAACGATTTCAAATTTTCCATTCACATGTTGAGGGGGAGCATCTATCTTAAACCACAAATATTTGTAACGTGATCAATTTATCTCAATGTGCAGTCTTTTCCTAATATGTGCAAAACATTTTTCAAATATCTATGCACATGATGAGGGGGAGCTCTTGTTCTATTAATATAAAAAATAATTCATGTACAAAATGTTTTGATAATATATCATAAGTATCAGGATTGATTTTTCAAATGGTTTTCAATTGGTTCCAATGGCAGATGAACAATACCAAATAGACCGACCAACTTTACTTTATGTATGGTGATATAAGGACGATAAGGTTAGGTATTTGTTCCCATGATCCGTCAGAACCGGAGGGATCTACCCAGGGACAATCCACTAGATAGTGTAGAGTCCTTAGGCATATTGAGAAAAGGAGAAAAGTGAGAAATGGGAAGAGTGCGGACTGAGATTGAGCTAGTACTGGAATAAACCCAACAAGGTTCTAGTAATGAAGTCTCGGTAAGCACTGAAGGGGTTGAAGAATGAAAAATAATTGAATGTGAAAAGGGTGAAAAGAAATAGCCCTCCAATAATTCAACCTTAGGGCAGAAACCGGGTTCAATACATATGCTACTGGTGGTTACTCAGGTAACACTAGTATTGAAGACAAGACATCATGGACCCAGTGATGCACTGCACTAAACTTCCCAAGCTACTCAAGTTCCTCTTAAAAGGACTTGTTTCATTCTCACAGGGAACCTACATAATCTATCGATTTTCTCTTAGAGAAGGTTGATATTGAAGAAGGAGACCCTCTCCCTAGTCTCCGACATAGGAAACCAAATGTGCAGTATTGAGTCTAGAGCCAAGAGATCATTCATGATATCTCATTAGGACACAAAATTAATGAAGACTTGTTGTTTCACACATTGTGGAAAGTGAGAATATATTAAGAGTCCTACGCATTATCCTTGTGGTATTGCCAGAACATCCGAGTGATATTTTAAATATTCACGATGAAGATGGAAATCCTTCTAGATCCAACATCAAACAAGCTCTTGGTGGGTGACATGTGAGATCTTGCAAAAGATCAAGCTTGTGACAACTGGATAGAAACGATGTAGGACCTTACAAATATCAACCTTATCACAAACCCAACACAATATGCGTAGAACACGAACAACATAATCACAAACCTATGCGTAAATAAAGAAGGAAAGATTAAGAAGAGATGGTGACTTGATGTTTATAAAACCGTGTATGTTGTGAGAGAAAGATGAAAACAATAAGTTGTATATTCCAAAGAAAACATACACACACACACTCAAGCACACCCCTCAAATGACCATTTAAGGGGTATTTATAGTTGGAATACATGATGCCCTAAAAGGCTTTCTATGGGCTTTCGTGGGCTTGGACATGGGTTGGATTGGATATAAGGCAAGCTTAACATAACGCCTAGCCATTTAGCTTAGCCCAATCCACGAGCCCGTTGACTATTCTATCACGATATCTAACACACGATATAAAGTTCCTAAATGTGAATGACCATCACTTCTAATAAAAACTATTAAGGCTAACAATATCCCCCTAAGGGGTGGTCATTCAAATGATGCTCCACTTGATTTGGTCTTCACTTTTCTTGAGCTAGAACTTAGAGTGTTGATATAGAATAGTCTTGATTCTTTGTTCCTTCATGCTTTGTGATAAGTTAATGTGGTATAGAGCCATGGTTATGCATTGTCAACTTCTTTGGTTAGGTATCTCCACGTCTTTCTCCACCATGCTCACACTTCTATTTGACTTTGAGTTTCCAACGATGAAGTTCTCGAGTCTTTACACTTTGTAGATTCTTTGACATTGACGAAGAATCATCTTTAACTTTGAGTTGCCTTTGATTTTGATGAGAACTTTCATGTGTTGTTGGTATGAGCATGTGGCGAGTCTGCACGATCCATCCGCTCCGGAGCTTCCATAAGAAGAAATCATAAACACGGGTTAGTAATAAGCGGATTCCCGCACTTACAAGTTTGAATTTCGAGGGTGTTAACAGCATAGTGTGAAAACACATCTCTAATTCTCACAAAGGCCGTTCCTGAACTGGAGTCCCACAAATGAGATAACGCGATATACCGAAGTACATCTACAGTTCAGATGATTCGTTGAGGTACACCGAAGCATCACCCCACGACTGTAGACCGTTTGAGACACACTAAGCGTAATCCACGGGGAGTTACCGAAGTGACCTGCTGTCAGGGCTGCTTGATGTTGACCTTGACAGGAGTTTCCATTCAATCACTGAGGATCACAATTGTGAAACCTCTCATAAATGTTCTGGCAGATCGCTAAGATCTGCGTAGGACTCTAGAATATATCACTTGTGTCCATATTGATGAACAACAAGCGATGTCATGTCAAGTGTTCCCATGAGATCTTTTAATGAATCTCGTGGCTCTAGACTCAATAGTGCATTTTGGTTTCCTAAGCGGAGACTAGGGAGAGGGTCTCCTTCTTCAATACCAACGATCTCTAAGAGAAAGCCGTTAGTTTATGTAGGGTTCCCAGTGAGAATGAAACAAATCCTTTTAAGAGGAATTGAGTGGCTAGAAGGTTTAGTGCAGTGCGTCACTGGGTCCATGACGTCTTTGTCTTCAATACTAGTGTCATCTAGTGATAACCAGTAGCAGATGGATTGAACCCGGTTTCTGCCCTAAGGTTGAATATGGAGGGCTATTTCTTTTCACCCTTTCTTTTACTTTTCTTTTTAATTCTTCAACCCCTTCTTTCTCCTTTCTCACTTTACTCCTTTTTTCAATCATACATAAGGACTTCTAATACTAAGCTATTGGTGATGTCCTTGGGTAGATCCCTCCGGCTCTGGCGGATCATAGGACGAATTTCCTATCCTTAGTCACCTTATAACTCCATGACTGTCCTATGTTGCCATAAAATCGTTTTTCTTGAAAATCTCACAGAGTGTTTATGATAGAAAACATGTTTGAGACACTCCGAGAGTTTTATATTTTCAGAAACACTCCCCCTTCACATGTGCTTATAAGTTTTGACAGAAATCTACACAGTGAGAGTAGAGTTCGCACTTTTTGAATTGATCAGCTCATGATAGACAATTCCCCACGAGACACGGTTACGTTGCCTAGTTAAAGAGTTCCATTGTCAGTTTTTAGGTGACAACTAGCTCTAGTAACTAACTTGAAGTTGTTAACACTCCTTGAAAAGGAGGTTAGACCCATGAAGGTGCATATCTAACACAAGTTTCTCGAGATGGTACATTTACTGACTTTGATTCCTGTCAATTCATTGGTTCCGTCGGAGTCGAGCTCATTATGAGATTCAAACAATGATCATTAAACATTTTTGATCACATTTTAATCACGTTTCTCCCCCTCAAAAATAGCATATCCATGATGTTTTTGAAACAAAATGATTAAAAGATATGTTTTTCGAAAAGCATTTGGACAGAAACTGATTTAGCATGAATTTTGGAACAATTTTTTTTTTTTTTTTTTTTTTTTTTTTTTTTTTGTTTAATACTCCCCTTTAAAGAGAGCATATTTTTCATACAGAAAATTTAGAATCAATCAAGGGTTTAGAGGGAGTTATCTTGGTACCAAATGTGAGAGATTTTGAAAAATCTTTTTGAAAAATTTCGAATCAATGGTACGCAAAAAAATCTTTTGAAGATATTGAAGAAGAATTATCTTCATTTGTTTTTAGGATAAGTGCTCGATATTTATGAAAATCGATTTTGCGTAGCACTTTACTTTCTTTAAAGATCGGGTTACAGTCTGAAGTAACTTCAAGCCCTTATTTTGAAGTCCGGGTTTCATACTGAAGTATACGAAAGCCATTACATTTTTAAGAAATTTTTGAGAAATGACATGTTTTGGAAAACATTAAAGAACTCTCGCTCAAGCATCTGTACATACCCGTATCATTGTTGAATGACATTTCTAGAAACGTACAGAATATCGATTATACGAGAGACATGTCGTGAGAAGAATATTTTTGGATTTTTTGATTTTCTAATGTTTTTGTATTTTTTGAAAAATATTTATATTTTTGTATTTGGTTTTTGTTGGTTTTTCAAATTTTGTATTTGGTTTTTTATTTTTTGAAAATATTTACGAAGAAGATTTGAAGAAAGAGAAATTAGGTTGGGACAAGTAAAAGTGGAGATAAGAGTGGAACTAGAAAAGGATTTCCACATGAGAATTTGGCATAAAGTTCTTCTTTACCACACGGGGTATATGAACCTTCAACACTTTTACAAGTACCTGCATCCACAGAAGAAGAATTTTCACAAATAACAGTGTTAGAAGTACATGATTCCTCATGGTGAAGGTGATCACTATCAACGGTTGTAGTGGATCTGACTTCCTTATCCGAATGATTGTCACTATTATCTGTGTTGGCGCAAGTATCTAAAATCTTTCTTGTGGGAATCCATCTAAGACCTATGTTGTTGAACACTTTTCCCGTGGGTATCCACCTAAGGTAAGATCTAAGAGTTGTTTTCTTATCAGATGCAGCGGAAGACTCATTTTTAGAAAAACTACGTCCTGAAGAGATCGTCCTATTAGGTGTCTTTTTGTTTTTCTTTTTATCAACGGGCTTTTTTCTATTTGATGTCTTAGTGGATTGTGTCTTGGCACGAGAATTATCTTTCTTAAGATATTGTGAGACACATGCATCATGATTAGCTGAAAAGACACATTTTTTACATGTAGTACAGACAAATTCAATATTCTTGTTTAAAACAGCAGCTTTAACTTTTTCACTACAGTCTTTTGGAAATTGATTCTTGTTCGAAAAAGACTTAGAATTCCTAGTGTTGTTTTCTAAGGGCATAGCATTTTCGTTTGCGCAACTACTCTTAGATGCAAGCCAATCCCTAGTCTTTTGTAGAGTGTTCCTAGGTAATGGTTTACTACTACTAGATGTTAGGAATTAGAAATTCCAGGTATTAAAGAGTCGGTCACCTCAAGTATATGTAATCGTTAGAAAGCTCGTGGTCGTAGTTCTTTTATGTTAAGTAGTAATTAGTTTAGTAACACCGTGGAGGACGGACGGGTCTTTACCCACTGTATGCCTGATCCACAGCCCGATGTGTGGCGATTTATGTAAGACTATAAATACTCTCTACCTTCCAAGGTAGAGAGTTGGAGCTCATAATAATATCTTTCACTTTCTCTCACTAAGTTCCCTAAACCTCTAACTTTCTCTCTCTAGAATTCCACTTATACGCCACCTTGTTGTTATGGTTTGATGTGTATGTGAAAACTAATATCTTACAATTGGTATCAAGAGCCATGGTTAGATCATATCTTGCACATCTTTGGATTTCTAGTGGTTTTTAGGTGGTTTTTTAGTTTGAAAAAGTTTAGTGGTTTTAGCATCATTTGGTTGATTTCTCGGGTTAAAGTTTGGATTTTGTTAGTACTTTTATGTTTAGAATCATCACAAGTGTGTAGGTTATCATTTGGTAAGCTTAAATCATCTTGGTTGGGTTGTTTTTGGATTGAAAAGTGATGTTTATGTGGTTTTTTTCATGCTAGCGACTTAACTCACGGATTAGTTTCTTCGTAGCGACTTGCTCTACAAATTTGTAGCGAGTTACAGTTCTAAACCTAGCGACTTAGATCTAGCGATTTACAGTACAAGTAGTGGACTCTCCACTATGGGTAGCGACTTGGTGATAGCGACTTGGTCTGTAGCGAGTTGCTCTTTAGCGACTTGTATCTTTAGCGACTTGAGTAGCGAATTGCTGCCAAAAATTTTGCTAGCGACTTGAGGCTTAGCGAGTTACTACTTAGCGACTTGCTTTTGTCTAGCGACTTGGGACTCTAGCAACTTAGTGGTGTAGCGAATTAAGTGTTAGCGACTTAGTGCATTATCTTCTAGCGACTTAGTGCATTATCTTCTAGCGACTTAGTGCATTATCTTCTAGCGACTTGAGTGATTGTTTACGGTTTTCTCTTGATTTAGTAAAATCCCGTGAAAGAATCTATTTCCCGGTTTAATCATAGAGTTATAAAATCCCGTATAATCTGTTAACATGTCTACCAACGTTCCTACTATCATCTCCACTGTTGCCGAGGATGTACAAGCAGCTGGCTCAGATACTCGTCCACCCATGCTTGACAGAACTGACTACGATTCTTGGGCTCAACGAATCAGATTGTATTGCCTTGGAAAGGAAAATGGTGTCAACATTCTCAAATCCATTGATGAAGGACCATATCGAGTTGAGACGACTAGAGACATACTTGATACTAATGAAGATGGTACTCCTGTTTACGGAATGGACAGACCTAAGATGTATGATGAGCTTGATGATAAGGATAAAAAGAGATTCGATGCAGATATCAGGGCTTCAAACATTGTTCTTCAAGGTCTTCCTAAAGACATCTACAAGCTGATCAATCATAACACTGATGCAAAGGCAGTTTGGGATAATGTTAAGATGCTTCTCTCAGGTTCAGAATTAACTATGGAAGACAGAGAATCCCAACTCTATGACGAATTTGAGCACTTCAAGATGAAACCAGATGAGAATGTCTATGAGTACTATGTGAGATTTCATAAGTTAGTGAATGACATGAGGAACATCAGAATGACTATGCCTAACATTCAGCTGAACTCAAAATTTGTGAACAACATGAATCCCGAATGGCACAAGTTTGTCACCGCTGTGAAGCTCACTAAAGGATTGAAGAATACAAACTATGAGCAACTCTATGCCTTCCTCCTTCAGAATGAGAGAAATACTATGTTTGAAAAATTGATTCTCAATCAGTTCAAAACCAACCAGGGAGAGACAAGCTCGTCTAATGACTCAACAGCTTTCTACTCAAACATCGGAATCACAACCAAAGCTTCACAAGTCATACCCTTGGGTAATGGTAATCACAAACTCATTCCTGATCCTATGTTCAAACAAGCTGATGCTGATGCTCACGTGGGTAACTTCATTAATCAACTAGCTCTTCTCATTAGTCAAAACATGAATTCTCTCCCACAAACCAACAACAACCTCAGAACAGCATCTAACCCACACAATCAAGCCACTGTTAAAGATGGAAGGATCGTGGTGCAACCAGTTCAGGAAAGACAATATGATCAGGGAAGAGGTGGAGCTGGGAGAGGTTATGTTGGCAACCAGAATCGAGGAAGAAATGGTAACCAAGGTCAAGCTAAGCCAATCAAATGTTATAACTGTGGTGGTGAAGGACACATTGCAAGGAACTGCACATCTCCAAAGCGTCCACAGAATGCTGATTACTTCAGAGATAAGATGCTGCTGGCACAAGCTCAGGACAATGGTGCTGCTTTGGAGGAAGATGAATTGCTGTTTCTTGCTGAGGGCAATGCCAAGACCTATGATGCAGATGTGGATGAGCAGCCTATTCAGGAGATAGGTCACAATCATCAGAATGCCTTTCAAGTCGCTGACTGTGATCCATACGACTCTGATGTGGATGATGGACCTACGGCACACACAATTTTTATGGCTAGCATTTCTCTAATGGTTTCTCCCAAGGTCTCTTCTTCACCACTAGCTGTCCCTTCCCATGACAAGCTCATCTCAGAGGTATTAAAACTATACGATGATGCTGATGTGGAACAAATGCATGACAAAGTACAATCAACTGAAACTATTGAATCAAATATTGAAAATATGGGTAATACCGATATTGTCCCATATGATCAATATGTGAAACAAAGTGAAAGTGACGTTGTACCAAGTGATGCATCTTCTGCAGTCAACAATGACTATGCTTTTGATGAATACACTGCATGTGCCCCTGATTATTCTGTAATTTCTGAACTAAATGCCTATAAAGAACGTGTTGCTATTTATGAACAACGTGCTAAATTTGAGTTGACCACTCGTGAGCAGGAAATGGATGACCAAGTGAGTACAGTAATTAGAAAAAGTAAGTTTAGAGAAGAAGTATTGAAACAAGAATTAAATTCCTTGCAAGAAAAACTTTCTAAAACAGCTAAGCAAAAACAAGAACTTCAAGAAAATGTGAAAATGCTTAAGCAAAAATTTAATGCAAAGGAATCAAAATTCTTGAGAGATTTTTCTAATCTGAAAACTTTGAAAAACAAACTTGAAAACAAGTTGTACATACAAGGAAACACCATTCAGACTGCTCACATGGTCACTAAACATCGAGTCTTAAGCGATAAGCATAGCATTCCCCTTGTTGAGGAACCAAATCCAGAGGTAATTAAAAAGGCTAGAAATGCTCATAAGGTGCTTTATGATGGTAATGAAATCCTTAAGCCTAGGCAGAAACCTAGTTGCGTTGAGTGCACTGAGGAAGATAAGAAATCAAATGAAATCACTAGGGAAAAGATGAATAAGAAACAAAATGATCCCAAATGCAAAGAAAAAAAATTATCACTCCTCATGACTACAAGAAGGAAAACTGGATTTCCTT
Organism: Chrysanthemum seticuspe; assembly: GCA_019973895.1. Lineage (NCBI taxonomy): Eukaryota > Viridiplantae > Streptophyta > Magnoliopsida > Asterales > Asteraceae > Chrysanthemum > Chrysanthemum seticuspe. The sequence continues at coordinate 357,083,570 of BPTQ01000005.1, read as the reverse complement.
GAACAAGTTTAAGCCTCAGACATTGTTGACTCCCGAACAAGTCTTCTGGAAAAAGGATTTAGATAAGCAGAAAGCGGAAAATATTGTTGAAACAAACCCTCCCCTTTGGAAAATGCCTAGAGCGACTGTGTATCCTCCTAATACACCAATGCATCTTGTACCTAGAACAATTGCCACTAAAAGCAAGACATTAATTAGCCAATACGTTATATTTCAACTATTTGTTGATTTTGAGAAAACTTGCAAGAAAAGGATCACACCCACTGGTATACCTGAAGGAGAAAGGGGTTTTGAACAAATGAAAGAATGTTATTTAACTGAGGTCATGCCCTTCTTTAAACTTCTAAAAGATCACTTTGAGAGTCTTAAAAAGGGGATAGAAACTGATATTAAGGGAATGGAAAAGGAATTTGATGCAATGGTTGTTGAAGTTAGTGAGTATGAGCGTGCACTGAAATATAATGAGATTGAGAGAAAGAACTTGCATACATTAAATGAGAATCTTATTACTGAATGTGTTGCTCAAGATGTGTTTTTCACTGCTTCAAATTGCTCTATTAATGCTTCCAAATTTCATGAACTATCTGTGGCCCTGAAAGTCTCCCATGATCGTGTCATTGAGCTTGAAAAAACTAATTCTAAACTAAACGAGAAAATTGAACTGGATGATCACGACAATTTCGTTAAACATTTTTCTAAACTAGAAGTTGAGCATTTTAATTTACAACTAAAATATCAACATCTTAAAGAAAATGTCAAAACTTCAAATGTCAAGACATCTTCAGATGCTCCAGAGTTTGATGCAGTTTTTCAAATTAAAAAACGTGATGAACAGATTCAAGCTCAGTGCAACACGATCAGAAAGTTGAAAGCCCAAATCTCTCAATTAAAGGGTCAAACGAACAATATGACAGGCTCCCAAATACCTCCTCCTTTAGATTCTCAGAATTCTCAAACGTTTCATCTTCAAAACTTAGTAAATGCTTTACAAAAGGAAAACGAAAGTTTTCTAGAAGAAAATGAAAAGGTTAAACGTCATTTCAATGAGTTATTTGAATCAATTAAGGTCACTCGTAACAAGAATAACGAACAAATAGCTTCATTGCAAAAGGAAATTGAGAATCTGAAGAGTCAGGTAAAAGGGAAAATGCCAATGACCAATGGGGAGAATGGTGTATCAAAGGTTCAATCTTGTAATAAATATGCTTTGTCTGTAACATATGTCCCTCCTCATCTAAGGAACAACAAACTAGCTATTCAAACATACTTCTCATCTCTTAAGG
>BPTQ01000005.1:356977531-357051828 GCA_019973895.1 Chrysanthemum seticuspe | reverse complement strand
TCATTAGGACACTTTCAATGAAGACTCTCTATTTCACACGATGTGGAAAGAGAGATTATATCTTGAGTCCTATGCATTATCCTTGTGGTATTGCCAGAACATCTGAGTGATGTGTTTACATATTCACAATGAAGATGGAAAGCCTTCTGGAGCCAACATCAAACAAGCTCCTGGTAGGTGGCATGTGAGATCTATTATATTGATCAACCATGTGACAACTGAACAGAAACAATGGGGCGATTCAATCTTTTGAATCAATCCTGGTTCAGGTTATGGATTGACGGATACCTTTGAAAAACCGGTCTTTGTGCTTAACAACTCTTTTCTTTAGCACATCGACCGTGTACTCATTTTTCAAACCAAAAGGTGTTTTTGTGATTGATAATTGATTTTTCAATAAAACCTTCGTTGTATTGCAAAAACAATTTCTATTGAGCAATACACGATTGTTTTTTCAAATCTCTTTTCATCAATCAGTGGACTTAAAATTCGCTGGTTCACTCACTCCGTGTTGTCTTCTTTGAGACGTTCCGGTTTGAGAACAGCTAGAACAGCTGCGAAACCCTGTCAAGGAGATTCTTAGGAATCCTACCTGATCACAGGCAGTACTTATACTGATCAACGGGGAACCGTGGGCCGTGTACCTCAATTCAACGAAAGTGATCAAAGACACTTTCGTGCGATTTATTGCTAACTGTTGTATGCAGGTACACCCGACGTTTGCAGCTGATCAGAATGAAGCGGTCAATCCATAGCCGCATGCTCACACTACACATTCATCTCAAAAGAAATCATGATAAGTGCATCAATGACTCTGATATTTTCACTCCATGCTTCTGCTACGCTGCTGCCAATATCATGATTCAACAAATGCTTCCGCTACTCTGATGTGAAGATATCATGATCCAGAATGTGAGCATGTCGGTCCCAAAGTCACAACACCACAATGGATGTCTCAGAGATTGTTGATAGCTGATGATCTCAAAAGATGGCTCAAAATTATTATCACGTGGATCAGTAAAAGACCTCCACTTAAAGTAACCAAACATGCAATGTGAAGAATCAATGACTACGAGCTTAGGAGCAAAGGACTACATCATGAATGCAAGATCAATTGTTAAAGTATTATCTGGTTGTATTCAATGTATTTTTGGTACGTAATTTAGGTGACCTCCCTTAGGGGGAGATTGTTAGGAATTAGAAATTCCCGGTATTAAAGAGTCGGTCACCTCAAGCATATGTAATCGTTAGAAAGCTCGTAGTCGTAGTTCCTTTTAGTTAAGTAGTATTTAGTTAAGTAACACCGTGGAGGACGGACGGGTCTTTACCCACTGTATGCCTGATCCACAGCCCGATGTGTGGCGATTTATGTAAGACTATAAATACTCTCTACCTCCCAAGGTAGAGAGTTGGAGCTCATAATAATATCTTTCACTTTCTCTCACTAAGTTCCCTAAACCTCTAACTTTCTCTCTCTAGAATTCCACTTATTCGCCACATGGTTGTTATGGTTTGATGTGTATGTGAAAAGTAATATCCTACACAATTACTATTGAGCAATACAAGATTGCTTTTCAAATCATTTTTCATCAATCAGTGAATCTCTATTCGCTGGTTCACTCACTCCGTGTTGTCTTCTTTGAGACGTTCTGGTTTGAGAACAGCTAGAGCAGCTGCGAAACCCTGTCAAGGAGATTCTTCGAAATTATACCTGATCACAGGCAGTACTTGTACTGATCAACGGGGAACCGTGGGCCGTATACCTCAATTCAAAGAAAGTGATCAAAGACATTTTCGTGCGATTTATTGCTAACTAATGTATGCATGTACGTCCCACGTTTGTAGCTGATCAGAATGAAGCGGTCAATCCATAGCCGCATGCTCACTCAACCCATTCATTTCTAAAGAAATCATGATTAGGGCATCAATGACTCTGATATTTTCACTCCATGCTTCTGCTACGCTGCTGCAAATATCATAAATCAACTAAAGCTTCCGCTACTCTGATAAGAAGATATAATGACCCAGAATGTGAGTATGTCGGTCCAAAAGTCACAACATCACATACTATCAACACCACAATGGAAGAGTCAGAGATTTATGGTTGTTGATAATCTCAATGCTGGTTCAAATACTCTCACATCACGTGGATCAGTTTAAGACCTCCACTCGAAATTACAAAACATGTAGAACATGATGATTCAAAGACTACGAGTTAAAGAACAAAAGTGCTTAATCAAAGAAACCAAGAACAACGAAATGTTTTATCAGTGTGTAATCATTCTAAGTTAAGGTGACCTCCCTTAGGGGAGATTGTTCGGATTTAGTAAATCCAGTACTTAAAGTGTCGGTCACCTCAAGTATGTATGCTCGTTAGAAAGCTCGTAGTCGTAGTAAGTCTATGATAGTATTTAGTTTACTTTGTAACACCGTGGAGGACCGACAGGTCTTTACCCACTGTATGCCTGATCCACAGCCTTAAAGAGGCGTCTCATGTTTTTACCCTATAAATACCCTTTTCCCTCCAAGGCAAAGGGTTAGAGCTTTTATAATACATTTTTCTTTGTCTCTTTAAAGTTCCCATCCTCTCCCACTTTCTCTCTCTAAACCTTATCTCTTTACACCTAACTTGTGATAAACCAAGATCCTACAATATACAATCTTATGGAAAGCTTTAGCTCTTTTGCAATATTCGGGATTTGGTTCCTCTATAAGGGGAATACTGTGCTTATCGCTTAAGACTCTATGCTTAGTGATCATGTGAGCAGTCTGAATGGTGTTCCCTTGTATGTACAACTTATTTTCAAGCTTGTTTTTCAACATTTTTAGATTAGAAAAATCATTCAAAAGTTTTGATTCCTTAGCACTGAATTCTTGTTTAAGCACTTTAACATTATCTTGCAGCTCTTGCTTTTGCTTAATAGTTTTAGAAAGCTTTTCTTGTAAGGATTTTAACTCTTGTTTTAACACTTCTTCTCTAAAATTACATTTTCTAATAATTGTACGCATTTGGTCATCCATTTCCTGCTCACGAGTAGTTAACTCAAACTTAGCACGTTGTTCATAAATAGCAACTTGTTCTTTATAGGCATTCAGTTCAGAGGTAACAGAATCATCAGGGGCACATGCAGTGTATTCGTCAAAAACATAGTCATCATTGACTAAAGAAGATACATCACTTGGTACAATCTCACCTTCACTTTGTCTCACATATTGATCATATGGGACAATATTACTATTTCCCTCATTATCAATATCTGATTCATAAGTTTCAAGAGATTGTACTTCATTATCTATCTTTTGCTCATCAACCTCATCGTATAGTTTTAATACCTCTGAGATGATTGATTCTTTGGATGGACCAGCCTGTTGTGGTGATGAGACCTTTGGAGAGACCATAGGTGAGATGCTAGCCATGAAGATTGTCTGGGCAGTAGGTTCATCATCGACATCAGAGTCAAATGCATCACAGTATGCAACTTGAAAGGCATTTTGATGATTGTGACCTATTTCTTGAATTGGCTGCTTATCTACATCCGCATCATAGGTCTTAGCATTCTCTTCAGCAAGAAACAACAATTCCTCTTCATCCAGAGCTGCTCCATTATCCTGAGCTTGCACAAGCAACATCTTGTCTCTGAAGTATTCTGCATTATGTGGACATTTTAGAGATTTGCAGTTCCTCGCAATATGTCCCTCACCACCACAGTTGTAGCATTTGACTGGCTTTGCTTGCTCTTGATTGGCATTTCTTCAAGGATTCGGATTTGCCACATATCCTCCACCTACTCCAGCATTAGCATAACCTGCTTCAACCATCCCTTGTTCATATCTTCTTCCTTGCACATTCTGCACCACAACCTTACCATCTCTGACAGTAGCTTGATTGTGTGGATTGGATGCTGTTCTGAGATTATTGTAGGTGTGTGGGAGGGAATTCATATTTTGACTAACCATGAGAGATAGTTTATTGATGAGGTTTTCCATGAGTGTGTTTGAGTCAGGAGGCTTATATGTTGGATCAGGGATGAGCTTGTAATTACCATTACCCGTGGGTATGACTTGAGAAGCTTTGGTGGTAATTCCAACATTGGTGTAAAAGGTTGTAGAGTCATTTGACGAACTAGTTTCTCCCTGTTTATATTTGAACTGTTCAAGAATCCTTCGTTCAAACATAGCATGTCTTTCATTCTGAAGAAGGAAGGCATACAGTTGCTCATAGTTGGTGTTCTTCAATCCTTTGGTTAGCTTCACAGAGGTGACAAATTTGTGCCATTCAGGATTCATGTTGTTCACAAACTTTGAGTTCAGCTGAATATTTGGCATGGTCATTTTGATATTCCTTATAGCATTCACAAGCTTGTGAAATCTCACGTAATATTCATAGACACTTTCTTCTGGTTTCATCTTAAAGTGCTCAAATGCATCATACAGTTGTGATTCTTTGTCATCCTTAGTTAATTCAGAACCCGAGAGAAGCATCTTGACATTATCCCAAACCGCCTTGGCTTCAGTGTTGTGATTGATAAGCTTGTAGATATCTTTTGGAAGACCTTGAAGTATAATGTTTGAAGCCCTGATATCAGCATCGAATCTCTTTTTCTCCTTATCACTGAGCTCCTCATACGTCTTTGGTCTGTCCAATCTGTTAATAAAAATATCGTCATTAAACGTTATTGATATATTTGATCTTTACCTAAGTTTTGTTAACGACAAAAGTAAATTTAATTTGTACAAAAGCTTAAAGCTTGTCAAGTTTAATAGATATTAAAACAAGCTTTTTCAAACAATATATTCATCATTCAAGCATTTACATTTATGATTAGTGACATCTTGATATGACTCTAATCATTATGTATGATAGTAGTTTTTAGAATGTGTTAGGTTCTTAAAACCAAACACTACTTAAGTACTTGCATATTTCTAAAAATAGAAATACAACAAATGACATCATGTGATGCATCATGGAAATCATTGGAAAATTTCATTAGATATTTTGTGTGGATTTGTACTCTTCATATCTTGCACAATCTTCTTAGATATAGTTGACTTTAGCAAGATTTGATATCTTGGCTGTCAGACCCCCACGGTACCAAATTGGTACACGGGCGGAACCCTTTTAAGGGTTCCGTGGTCCGTGGACGCTCCTGTCCATTTTGGCTATAAATAGCAATGCCAAGCCAAGTAGTTTCTCATCCCTTTCTACTATACTCTCATACATATCTTCTCTCTAACCTTTCTAACTCAGTTTCATATCAGATTAGTGATCTCTTTTGTAGCAAAGAAGATCAAGTCACATTCAAGCTTCAAAAGAGAAGTTGGAAGTCTTGTTTGTTTAGTGTTGTATGATCTAGTGTTGATTCATACTTCATTGTTGTATTAAACCATCATAATCTTGTGAGTGTGAGTGGTTAGTATTTTAGTCCTCAAAATACATTTTGTGTGGGAGTAGTTGTACCCTTGGAAAGAACTCGACATCTAGCTTAGTGTCGGAAATAGTGTAAGCGAAGTGTAAAGGTTTTCTCCGCCGGTGAAAGGAGCTTGTTGACTAGTGAAGTTAAACTCTCGAGTGTGAGACTCGAGGAGTGGAGTAGGGCAAGGAAATAGAGTCCTTGTAGACCGAACCACTATAAACAACTTGTTGTGGTTTGATCATTTCTTTCCTTATTTACTCTTTACATATTACTTGCATATTTCATCAACATATCCAAAGATCAATATCAATTGATCTTCAATAAGTTTCAAAACAAAGTTTTTAATTGGTAAACTATTCAACCCCCCTTCTAGTTTTCTACAATTGGTACCAGAGCCTCGTTGCTCAAGAATTTCTAAAATAACTTGTATTTTATAAACTTGAAACGATCCATGGATTCTGAAAACTTTAAAGAAGGGCAATCTATGCAAAGACCACCACTCTTTGAAACCAATGGATTTATCTATTGGAAAAACCATTTTGAAACATATGTAAAATCAAAAGATATAGATCTTTGGTTTATTATTGTTAAAGGGGATTTTAGTTCTACAACAAAGGATATTTCCGTTGATGAACAAAAAAAATTAGTTGCTAAAAATAATGAAGCTAAAATGATGCTTTATAATGCTTTACCTAGAAAAGAATATGAAAGAATTTTTATGTGTGAAACCGCCAAAGATATTTGAGAATCTTTAATTGTTACACATCAAGGTAATTCACAAGTCATGGATAACAAAATTGATCTTCTTGTTCAACAATATGAACAATTTGTTATCCCTGAAGATGAAACCATTGATTGTGGCTTTGCTCGCTTCAACACTATTATTACATCACTTAAAGCACTTGATGAATCTTTTCGTAGTAAGAACTTTGTCAGGAAATTTTTTAGAGCAGTTCATCCCAAATGGAGAGCTAAAGTGACCGCTATTGAAGAATCAAAAGATCTCTTAAAAATGTCACTAGACGAGCTAATTGGCAACCTCAAAGTTCACGAAATGGTAATGGAGAAAGATTCGAAGATCATCAAAGGAAGAAGGGAGAAGATAAAATCCGTTGCTCTAAAAGCAAAGGCGGAATCAAGCAATGACGATGAATCTTGCTCCGGTAGTGAAGATAAGGATTATGCCATGGTCGTTAGAGATTTTAAGAAGTTCTTTAGAAGAAGAGGAAAGTTTGTAAGACAACCTCGAGAAGAAAAGAAGCCATTCCGAAAAGATTGGGATGATAAAAAGGGTAAAGATGAAAGAAAGTGTTTTAGATGTGGTGATGCAAGTCATCTCATAGGAGAATGTCCCAAGCCACCTAAAAGCAAAACTCAACGAGCTTTTGTAAGTGGTGCTTGGAGTGATAGTGAAGACGATGAAGAATCAAGCAAGGAAGAGATCGCTCTAATGGCACATGAGTCAAACGAGGTACTTTCCGACTCTTCTTATTCTTCTATAGATGATGACACTTTGCAAAAACAATATAATCAATGTTGTGAGCTAAGTCTAAAAATTATAACTAAAAATAATTTTTTAAAAACCAAAAAGGAATTTTTGGAAAATGAAGTATATGAGTTGAAAGAAAAAGCAAAACGACTTGAAAAAGGAAAAGCAAATGACGATGATTGTAAATCATGTCAAGAGCTTAATCTTGAAATAGAAAAACTAAAGCTCACACAAGATGTTCTAATCGAAAATAATTCTAAGTTTAAAAGGTTCAACAAAAATATCGCTCTTGCCGATGAAATAGTTAAAATCCATAAAACACCAGGAGACATGAATGGGCTAGGTTTTAATGAAGTATTAATTCCAAAGAGTCAAAACAAAACGGCCGAAAAGGACGAACATTCTGTCAAAATTGCTGCAGTACAGCACGGACCAGACGGAACCAAAATAAGGGTTCCGTCCGTTGTGCAAAATGGTGCCGTAGGTACTTCAACAGAACAGAATGTTCGCAAAATGGACCGTACTGAATTTGTTAAAGTAAAAAAGAAAACCAATGATAGTGTTAAACTAAAACCAGTTGTTACATCAGGAGTAGGACTTGTCAAAAATGAATTTAGATAAAAAACTACTCAACAACGATATAAAACTCCTTTTGCCAAACGCCCCTTTCCTAAGAGCAACCACAACGTACAACCCAACTACCAACACAACGGTTGGAATCAAAACTTTCCTAGACCATATCAAACTCCAGATTACATGCCATGGAACTCTTACCCATCGTTTCCATATATGAATCAAATAAATGGTATGTTTAACCCAAACGGACCCATGAGATATTGGGGACCAAATGCTTGAGTTATTTGCTTCTTAAGTATGCTTGAAAGTTGGATTGGAACCTGATGAATGGATAAAATATAGTGGATGCTCACGACACATGACGGGCAACAAAGTCTCTTCTCATCATACTAAGAGTATGACGGAGGTAATGTCACTTTCGGTAGCAATCTCAAAAGCAAAATTATTGGCAAAGGTACGATTGCTCATAACTCCCTAACTATTGAAAATGTTGCTCATGTGGATAGGTTAGGATTTAATCTATTTAGTATTAGCCAATTATGTGATAAAAAGTATAAAGTACTATTTGATGAAAATGGTAGTAAAATACTAAAAGATGGTATCACCATAGCTAAAGGAGTTAGGAAAAATAACATATACGTCATGAAAATAGATAAAACATATAATGACAAACATTGCCTAACAACATTAGACGATAGCTCATCTCTTTGGCATAGACGCTTAGGTCACGCTAATATGAGACTTATACAAAACCTATCTTCAAAAGAGTTAGTTAGGAATTTACCAAAACTAAAATATGACCAACACTTTTGCGACGCTTGCAAAATTGGTAAACAAACCCATAGTAGTCACAAATCTAAAAATATGGTGTCCACATCTAAGTGTCTAGAATTATTACATATGGACTTATTTGGACCATCCGCTATAAGAAGCTACGGAGGCAACTTATACACTTTGGTCATAGTAGATGATTACTCAAGGTTTACTTGGACATTGTTTTTGAAAACCAAAAATGAAGCTTTTGATAAATTTGAAATTCTTAGCAAGAAAATTCAAAATCTTCTAGGTGTCAAAATTGTGTCGATCCGAACGGATCATGGTCGTGAATTTGACAACAAAACTTAATTTGGAAACTTTTGTGATACAAATGGTATAACACTTAACTTTTTGGCTCCACGAACACCTCAATCAAATGGAGTAGTAGAACGTAAAAATAGAAAAATTCAAGAAATGAGTAGAACAATGCTTAATGAACAAAACATTCCTCAAAAGTTTTGGTGTAACGCCGTCGACACTTCTACATATATTTTGAATAGAGTCTTAATACGTCCTTTCTTAAACAAAACACCATATGAACTTTATAAAGGTAAAAAGCCAACGTTAGGATATTTTAGAGTCTTTGGTTGTAAATGCTTTATACTTAATACTAAGGATTATCTCACCAAGTTTGACCCAAAGTCTTATGAAGGTGTATTTCTTGGTTACTCTCAAACTAGTAAAGCTTACATTGTCCTAAATAAAGAAACAATGAACACAACCTTTGGTAGATGATGACTTAGTTGAAAGTCAAATAATAGAAAGTCAAAATAATAATAACAAGGAAGATGAACCATTAAATAAGGAAATTATAAACATCAAAGAATCCAAAAGTCATCCTTTAGAAAAGGTCATAGGATAACTTAATCAAAGAACCTTAAGGTCACAAGCCCAAAATCAAAGTAATTATTTTTGTTTTGTATCCACCATTGAACCGAAAACCATAAATGAAGCAATAAAAGATGAATCATGGGTAATTGCCATGCAAGAATAATTAAACCAATTCGTTAGAAATGATGTTTGGAAATTAGTTCCAAAACCCAAAGATCAAACTATAATTGGAACAAAATGGGTCTTTCGAAATAAAATGGACGAAAATGGTGTAGTATCTAGAAACAAAGCTAGGCTTGTTGCACAAGGTTATAATCAAAAAGAAGGGATTGACTATGATGAAACTTATGCACCGGTAGCTAGACTTGAATCTATTAGAATATTACTTGCTTATGCATGTGCTTATGACTTTAAATTATTTCAAATGGATGTTAAAAGTGCCTTCCTTAATGGGTTTATTAACGAAGAAGTGTATGTTGCTCAACCTCCCGGTTTTACCGACTTTGAGAAACCACATCATGTCTTCAAACTCAAGAAAGCATTATACGGCCTTAAACAAGCACCTAAAGCTTGGTACGACCGTCTTAAGACTTTTCTTATTGATAACAAATACACTATGGGATTAGTAGATAATACTCTTTTTACCAAGAAAAGGGAATCACAAATTATCATTGTTCAAATATACGTTGATGACATTATATTCGGATCAACTTGTCAAGAACTATGTGATGATTTCTCTAAAATCATGCATGACGAGTTTGAAATGAGTATGATGGGTGAGTTAAACTTCTTTCTAGGACTTCAAATTAAACAACTAGAAGATGGCATTTTCTTTAACCAATCTAAATATATAAAAGACATGCTTAAGAAATTTGGTCTTAAAGATTCCAAACCAACTAAAACACCCATGTCCTCGGACACTAAACTCACCAAGGGCGAAGAAGGTGAATCCGTAGATAACACTAAATATAGAGGAATGATTGGTAGCCTACTCTATCTTACGGCTAGTAGACCCGACATTATGTTTAGTGTTTGTCTATGTGCTCGCTTTCAAGAAAACCCAAAGGCATCACACTTAGAAGCCTTAAAAAGGATTTTTAGATAAATTAAGGGAACAACGTGTTTAGGATTATGGTATCCCAAAGGAACGGGTATAGAAACCATAGTGTATGCCGACTCGGATCTTTCTGGTGACTATGTCGATAGAAAAAGTACAAGTGGTATTTGCACTTTTGTTGGACATTGTCTCACCTCATGGTTTGCAAAGAAGCAAACGGCCTTAGCCATCTCAACCACTGAAGCTGAGTACGTCTCAGTCGGAAAAGCATGTTAACAAGCTCTTTGGATGAAGCAAGCTCTCGTAGATTACCGAAGTCATCTCAACGACATTGTGATACTTTGAAACAACAAAGGAGCCATCGATCTAAGCAAGAATCCCCGTTCAACATGCTCGTACAAAGCATATTGAATCCCGTTCAACATCCTTCGAAGACAACATTGCCGACATCTTAACTAAGCCTCTTAAACGAGAACCTTTTAATCTTCTTAGACTTGGTTTAGGGTTAATGGAACCAAACATATAGGATAAACATAGCCCAAAACATTAGAATAGTCAAAACTAAACAATTTTGTCTTGTACCTGCTACTGTAGCCACGGCACCAAACGACAACACGGACGGAACCAAAAATTTGGTACCGTCTGGTCCGTGGTGTCTACAGAAGCAAAACTGCTATATACAAAACATCCTCTTCCTCACAACCCACTTTACCAAAACGTGTAAAACTTAAACTAAGCTCATTATTGTCACCTTCCCACTCACTAATCACTGAAGATAACATCATTGTAAGTATCCTAACTACATTTTATCTCTTAATTCTGAGTCTAGGATTCTTATTTATGCACAAAACTATCACAAATAATTACATGGGGTTTTATGTATGCTTTTATATCAAATATGAATTCAATTGGCAAAATGCATAACTAGTCATTGAAATTAGGTATTACATTATCATATTGCATAAACAAATCATGCTTCCCACTAATTAATAGATAATGAATATAAGGCCTTATTCAAACAACCAAACACCCCATGTCAAAAGTTTTGAAAAGCTTCTCACTTGTAGGAAAACAATTTTTCATTGCTAATACAAATAGAAACGTTAAAATTTCATCACTTGCATGCTCTTGAATACTAAAGGTATTGCATAACTAATATGCATTCCCGGGTATATTCAAATGAAGCCACATTGAATTAGGAGCATTTGGGTTATCTCATGGTATTTGCCAAACACCCCACTAAAATCATTTTTGTGCATAAAATGAGTTGAGATAACCGCAACTCCAAATTGTTTTCATATAGGCACACACTAGAACCAAAAACGTTAAAATTTATTCTCAATTTTAACATATCAATTCTTGTCCTTAGGAATAACCATGGTAGCCGCAAGATTCTATGATCACAAAGACACCCTTAACTACATTCCCAAACACCACAAAACCAAAGGACTTACCAAGGAACAAGTAGAAATATTTAATGGTCTAGAATCAAGGTATTTCCATGAGGGTAGAACCATTCACTCATCCTTCCTTGAACATACCAATCTTCGTGAAGAACTAGCCTCCATTCAATTCGATTGTCTTCTTGACATCGATGAACCAATTTGTCCTAGGTTTGTGTTAGAATTCTATGCTAGTGTGACCGGCTTTAGTGATGAAGACGATGGTGAATTTTGTCTTAGTTTTAGAATCAACCAAAACGACTACACCATCACCTTAAGCAACTTTGCTCAAGTGCTAGGAATTCCCAACCGAGGAACTTGCGTCTACACGGATAATTGGTCACTCAACGCTCTTGATGCAATCAATGACCACACCTCTCGCTACCTAACCCGTTTGGCCGATAAAGATGTCATCCGTGAACACCTTTTTAACCCAAAAAGTGATATAACCCGAGTTACCCGAAAGGGAAAAGAGGTAAACCGAGATCCATATGGAATGGAGCTAAATGAACTTAAGCCCGAATTTAAGAAATGGGGGGAGCTACTTAGAGCCAACGTCATTAGCACCATAGGAAATAGGGATCACATAAACGCTTGCCTTTGTCACATGCTCTACAACTTGTCCACCCGACAGCCATTCAACCTAGCCTACTACATAGCTAGGAGAATGATTGATATTCCAAATCAAGGATCGGTTGCTTTTCCATACGGGATACTTCTAACCCGTCTCTATAGAAACTTTGCACCAATTCCACCAACCCCAAAAGGGATGCACCTTCACTATGAACTCATCCCTCACATATTTGTACCTTTGAGTGATGCACGAGTTGCTAAGACTAAAGGCAAGAGAGAAAAACCTCCAACTCCATCATCTTCATCATCAAATAGCTCCGAGGATGGTCTTCCAAGCTCTCACCTTCCACCTCATGAGTATTACGCGTCTCTTCCCGAGATCGAGAATGAATCAGCAGAGTTCAAGCAAACTAAGGGAATGTTCAAGTGCCTTGGTAGGATGATGAACAAGATTTACAAGAAGTTGGACAAATGAGGGTACTTTAAGGAGTGTTTGGAACAATGCATTTTCATCAATGTTTGACACAATTTAGTTGTTTTTATTATGTAGGATGATAATATAACTTGAAATAATGTCGTATGCTAACAATCTTATGCAGGAGGACAGCACAAGTATGCTATCAAATTTTACCCATTTTCACTATTATGTGAAAATCAAAAAGTCTTTCTCAAAATATATGCTCCACTATGTTTATACATACGTTATTTACTTTTTCTAACTATAAATGTTTAGTATAACAGCTTTTGAGAAAAATTTCAGGTTTCGGAAATGTCCCCGACACCTAAAAACGTACTCTGTCCATATTTCTGCACTTCACAGATCAGACGGCACCATAAATTTGGTACCGTCCGTTATGTAAAATGGTACCGCCGTACCTGTACAGGCGGACCAGACGGCACCCTTTTTAGGGTTCTGGCCTTGTATGATTTTGGTGCCGTGGATCCTCCAGGTAATTTTCTAAATTTCGACTCTTTCGTGATTCCAAATTACCATCCATTACTTATAAATCAATCTTAACTAGTTTATACTCTTATTAGAACTAGTATAATCCTCTTAGGCATATAAGAAATCCATTTCCCACCAAAATTCAAAAATATGAAAAATCCACCCAAGGAGCCCTTTGGCATAAAGGAAGGAACCAAATTTTTAGTACCTTCAAATCCGTGGGTAATCTGATTGTTAGGAAATTCCACTCACTAGAACACATTTATTGAAAATCTTTTCTTCCTCACTCCATCTCTCTTGTATGGATTGACTTGGGTGATATGACTAGCATTCAACCCACTTCCAAATCATTAGGAACCTCATCTCTTCAATGGTTTAACATCAAATCAAACACATTTCTCCACAATTTTTCACTTCTATAAATTGAGAGGTTTTACCATGATCATCCTCACACCTTCTTCATTCTTACTATTATCTAGCAAAGCAAAACCCAAGTCAAAAATGACAAAATCATCTCCAAAACCTTGCAAGAAGACCGCTAGAATTAGCGTTAGGCCTTGTTGCTTTGTTAACCTTAGCTCATCATCCGAGTCTTCTCCACTCACAATCTCATCTCCCATCCGAGATGACACAAGTCTCACCTTGGCTACACCCAATCAACCACACATTGTGATCACCACTCCACCACCTACAAAAACACCAACTTCACCTCCACCGGCACCCATCCAAACATCCAAAACACCCTCACCACCTTCACCACCAAGGTCTCCAACCCTCATTCCTATGGAGTTATTTTCCACTCCACCAACTTCACCAAATCCTTTCTTGGAGGACTTGGATGACTTGCCTCCTAGGCCAAATCATCCACCACCATTGCCATCATTTGGCACAATTGAGCGAATTGCTCATGAGTCACCTCGGTCATCTTTTGACCCAAACCCCCCATTAGGGCCTAAACCTCTTCTCTTCCA
Source organism: Chrysanthemum seticuspe (assembly GCA_019973895.1). Classification (NCBI taxonomy): domain Eukaryota; kingdom Viridiplantae; phylum Streptophyta; class Magnoliopsida; order Asterales; family Asteraceae; genus Chrysanthemum; species Chrysanthemum seticuspe. The sequence goes on along the minus strand of BPTQ01000005.1, from coordinate 357,037,713 downwards.
CCCCATTCACAAAGACATTCATGGTCCTTTGTATGGGGACCATCCACTCCCCCCATCAATGTCCCCTCATCTTGAGGACATTGAGGAGTGTATGTGGGATGCCAATCCCACTAGAGAGGAGATTCAAGCGGAACTTCACAACCTCCACCAATTCAAAGGCATGGTGGATTCTCACTTAAGTGAGACTATGCAAATGCAAAATGCTTTGCTTGCATCCATCATGACCATCCCAAACATCCCCAACACATCTACCATTCCACCACTACAACCTCCCCAAACATTCTACCCTCCTAGGCATGGTTGCTCAACTTGTGAGCAAACGGCCCAAACCGTGGAAAGGACCCAGGTTATGGTCCATGACTTCCAAGAAGAAATGAGGTTCATCCTCAATCATATCCTTGAGCGCCTCAACGCTCTTTCTCATCCACCATCTAACTAGGATGGTAATAGATTAGCATTTCTAGTTCTTCTTTTCTTAGGATTTTTTTCTTTTTATTGTACTAAAACACATCATTGTATTCTCCTTTCATGATCTTTATTCATGAAAAATTTTAACTAATGAATGGTGTTTTTATTATAGTGTTGGTACCTTTACATAATGTTTGAAAATGCTTGTGAATGACAATTATTACTAACATTTTTTTTTGTAGCTTTATTTTTACAATCCATGAATCCTCCCATTAAACACCCAATTTAGGGGGAGCTTTGATCAAGGGGGAGATAATGGCTCGGGCTCATTACATTCCGCATCGCCTCTTCTTTTTTTTTGAGACAAAAAGGGGGAGAAAATATAGAAATTGATTATATTTTGACTTTTCTGAAAAAGTCAACTGCATACTTTGACTTTCTGAAAAAGTCAAACAGGATACTTCATTGGTAATACTTGACTTTCTGAAAAAGTCAACATCATGCATCAACTAGTGAACACTTTGACTTTCATAAAAAGTCAAACATCATACACTTTCATTATCATTCTCTTTTCAAGTTCTAAAACTAATATTTTTATAACTCATGCACAAACTTTGTATCTTTTATAAAAATAAAATTAATATTTTGTCATCAACAAAAAGGGGGAGATTGTTAATACAAATATCGTCATTAAACGTTATTTATGTTTTTGATCTTTACCTAAGTTTTGTTAACGACAAAAGTAAATTTAATTTGTATAAAAGCTTAAAGCTTGTCAAGTTTAATAGATATTAAAACAAGCTTTTTCAAATAATATATTCATCATTCAAGCATTTACATTTATGATTAGTGACATCTTGATATGACTCTAATCATTATGTATAATAGTAGTTTTTAGAATGTGTTAGGTTCTTAAAACGAAACACTACTTAAGTACTTTCATATTTCTAAAAATAGAAATACAACAAATGACATCATGTGATGCAACATGGAAATCATTGGAAGATTTCATTAGATATTTTGTGTGGATTTGTACTCTTCATATCTTGCACAATCTTCTTAGATATAGTTGACTTTAGCAAGATTTGATATATTGGCTGTCAGACCCCCACGGTACCAAATTGGTACACGGGCGAAACCCTTTTAAGGGTTCCGTGGTCCGTGGACGCTCCTGTCCATTTTGGCTATAAATAGCAATGCCAAGCCAAGTAGTTTCTCATCCCTTTCTACTATACTCTCATACATATCTTCTCTCTAACCTTTCTAACTCAGTTTCATATCAGATTAGTGATCTCTTTTGTAGCAAAGAAGATCAAGTCACATTCAAGCTTCAAACGAGAAGTTGGAAGTCTTGTTTGTTTAGTGTTGTATGATCTAGTGTTGATTCATACTTCATTGTTGTATTAAACCATCATAATCTTGTGAGTGTGAGTGGTTAGTATTTTAGTCCTCAAAATACATTGTGTGTGGGAGTAGTTGTACCCTTGGAAAGAACTCGACATCTAGCTTAGTGTCGGAAATAGTGTAAGCGAGGTGTAAAGGTTTTCTCCGCCGGTGAAAGGAGCTTGTTGACTAGTGAAGTTGAACTCTCGAGTGTGAGACTCGGGGAGTGGAGTAGGGCAAGGAAATAGAGTCCTTGTAGACCGAACCACTATAAACAACTTGTTGTGGTTTGATCATTTCTTTCCTTATTTACTCTTTACATATTACTTGCGTATTTCATCAACATATCCAAAGATCAATATCAATTGATCTTTCAATAAGTTTCAAAACAAAGTTTTTAATTGGTAAACTATTCAACCCCCTTCTAGTTTTCTACACAATCCAAAGATCATTGTTCCATCAGCAGCAGTATCAATTATGTCTCTTGTAGTCTCAATCTGATAAGGTCCTTCATCAATTGACTTGAGAATGTTCACTCCATTTTCCTTTCCCAGACAATACAACCTAATTCGTTGAGCCCATGAGTCATAGTCAGTTCTGTCAAGCATGGGTGGACGAGTGTCTGAACCAGTTGCTTGAACATCCTCAGCTACAGTAGAGATGATTGTAGGCACGTTGGTAGACATGTTTACAGATTTCACGGGATTTTATAACTCTATGATTAAACCGGGAAATAGATTCTTTCACGGGATTTTACTAAATCAAGAGAAAACCGTATTATAAACAGATATTAACCAAGTCGTTATATCCCTTGAAGTAAGTCGCTAAGCACCAAGTCGCTAAGTAGCAACTCGCAAAACCTCAAGTCGCTGTGAATCAAGTCGCTAAGCACAAGTCACTAAGACCCAAGTCGCTGAACACAAGTCGCTAAAGCACCAAATCGCTAAGCAGACAACTCGCTAAGTATCCAATTCGCTAAGAATCAACTCGCTAAGAACAATAAGGAAAAGTCGCTAGAAATAATAGAAACAAGTCGCTAACCAACCAAGTCTCTAGCCGAAGTGGAAACTCCACTAACTTGTACTATTTGTCGACTTGTCTCAATAGACAAGTCGCTAAGATCAAGTCACCACGACTTAAACTACAACTCGCTGGAAATTACTAAAGCAAGTCGCTACGAAGAAAAACACTCCGAGACACAAGTCGCTAAGTTGAAAAACTTAAAAACCACACTTTTCAATCCAAAACAAGCCCAACTACGGTGATTCAAGCTTTCCAAATCAAAGCCCAAGCACTTACAATGATTCTAAACACAAAAGTACACTCAAAATTCAAACTTTAACACAAGAAATGATCCAAATGATGCAAAAACCACTAAACTTTTTCAAACCCAAAAACCATATAAAACCACTAGAAATCGAAGGATATGTAAGAGAGATGATCAAACCATGGGTCTTGATACCAATTGTAACATATTGGATTTCACAAACACATCATACCAAATACATAAGAGGCGTATATAAGGTTTTAGAGAGAGAAAGGGAAGAGAGTTGGAAACTATGTGAAACAAAGAAAAATGGCATTGAAGCTCCAACCCTCTACCTTGGGAGGTAGAGGGTATTTATAGTGTATTACAATAAACGCCTCATACGGGCTGTGGATGAGGCATACATTGGGTAAAGACCCGTCCGTCCTCCACGGTTTTACTTAACTAACTTATTACTAACATCAAATAACTACGACTACGAGCTTTCTAATGATTACATATACTTGAGGTGACCGACACTTTAATGACTGAATTTTCTAATTCCTAACAAAAATATGTATTTTTCGTGTCTGAGTGTTGGATGTAGAATCTGTTTGTTTTAGAGTGGAATAAGAACTTTGGGAATTCCAGGGTTTACCTTGCTAGGAAATATATCACGTAAAGTACTAAAAGATTTATCAGAGTCTCGAAATCCGATATGCTTTACATGCTAGCGATTCCTTACTTATAAATCAATTAAACTTTCCACGTAAGTTCATCAGCAAGTGGCAACAACAAGAACCCTGAAACGCGTTTGGAAATACATTTATAATGTTCAAAGAAACGGATCCGGCTCCATTAGAGTTGATCGTTAAGTTATCTTGCTTACCAATTATACATTCCTTAAGTCTTGTCAAAAACCAATCCCAATATTTCTAGCGGCAAATAATTATTGTTAAAATATTTTGGTTAAGTATTTCGTATAACGTTTAAGCATATAACGTAAAGTAATCAAAATGTAACAAATGTCCAAAGATACAATACTAGGCTTTCTATGATAAGGTTTTAAAACGTACCTTTTTAGGGGGTCATTTAAACCCTAAATCGGTGTATTATTATGAAATACTGCTTAAAATCGTTCATTTTCACTTTTAGGTACTTTTAAGGCAAAATGCTAGAAACGAGCCTATTTGTATGAAAAGGGACGAAAATATAAAGAAAACGACCAAGTTGGAAAAAGTGTGGAAAGGGCTCTCGACGGCGTCACAATTCCTAAGTGACAATGTCGCACCCCACCCCACCCCAATTAACCCATATATAGTCCTACTACCCCAAAACCTCACTATCACCATGAATACTTTTGACTACCCTAATCCATAAACTCCCCCTTCTTCCAAAAACCCCCACCACCATTTTTCTAGAAAAGCCTAGTTTTTGCCCTTAATGACCCAATAATAAGCCCCTCTTCCGTAAACAAAGATAAAATTGAACCCCATTTAACCCAAAAAATCTTGTTCCCATCTATTGACACACCCAAAAAAAAAATTTCCTAATTTTCTTAAGATTTTTATGACACACAAAGGCACGCAGAACATCGATCTAAAAAAATACTGCATTGGCAAGCTACCAAGAACCGATTTAATCAATGTTAGACGACCCCCGACCGACATCGTTTTAGCTTTCCAATCAGCCAGCTTTTTTTTTTTTTTTTTTTTTTTTTTTTTATTTCTTCACCACGGGAGTCCAAGCATTTACCCGCCTCATATTTTCTCCAATCGGTAACCCCAGATTAATAAACAAAAACTCCATGATATCACACCCCATCCATCCTCGCCATGACCAACATTTCACCCTCGTTAATCCCTATGCCATATATCTTACTTTTTTTATAAGCAAGCCTTAACCCGGAAACTTCTTTAGAACATTTAAGAATACACAGAAGAGCTTTAGCGATCTCTTTACTCTACTCTCTAAAGAAAATAGTATAATTCGCGTATTGAATGTGGGATACCATGACATTATTTGAACCAACCATCACGCCTCTAAATATGCCTTTTTCCACTACTTCGTTAACAATCGCGTTAAGCCCCTCCGCCGCAAAAATAAATAAATAAGGCGATAACATATTACCTTGTCTAACAACCCTCTTCAACCCAAATTTCTCCGATAGCGAACCATTTACAAGAACGGATATAGAAGAGAATTTAAGACATGAATCCACCCAATTGCACCAAAGAATTTTTAAAAGGTTCCAAGGAACGTACAATAATATTGTGTAAACATAACATGAAACATGACAACAAGTAATTAAAACATTCATCTTCTTCTACATTATTATTTTTCTCTAGTTTTTTATGCAAATGATGTGTTACATATCTATTGTTGAAATGATAAGCATATATAATATATCTTAGGTATGATTGGTAAACTATTTAATGATTGCCTAAGGCAAATTTTCTAAAAGAAGTCGAACGTTTTTCTGTGGAAGATTAAAAAAAAATTAAATTACGTATGACACACTACTTATTTTTAAGTTTTTTAAAATATTTATGTTTTTATATGGTAGAAATAAAATATAGACTCTTTTTATGTAGCAATAGTTTTTCAAAGAGTTGTTATTAATATTTTAAAACCCTGTTTTTTTATTGGCTTTGTTTGTTTGCCGGGTCACCATTTTAACCGTTCAAATTTGTTTTTATGTTTTATATCTATAATTATATCGCAACAATTTGCAACAACAATCAACTTATGATTTGAAGTTTTAACAATTATCTATACTATTAAAACTATATTAGTTAGTGGTTTAAAAATAATTTATAAACTCTAATTTACTAATTTACAATTTTTTAACTAATATTAATTTTTATCACTTCAACTTGTTATTAAAATAAGAAGGTTGATGGGAAAAAAAGTTTTTGTTAGATTTTATGATAAAAAGTCATGACTTGACCGAGTTTATTAAACTGGGTTGACCCGGGTCAACGAAAAACCAGTGCACAATTGTCACAAAGTACAAGACCAAAATCATTTGTCGATTAATGAATTGGAACTAACCATTGTTAAGAATATTTCGACATTAGACTCAACAATGATCAACCAAAACAATAAACAAGAACAAGTTCCAATTCAACCAAATATGATGTTATCAACATATTCCAAACAAACACTACAATTATCCAAACATCCTCTTATCACAAGTTCTCATATGAAATAAACAAGTATAAAGACAACATTCACAAGACAAGAACACATCACAAGAATCACATAATCAACACAACCAAAGAACCAAACATGAATCATAGAATTCAACATCATAAAAGTAACAAGGATTTACCCAAAGTAAGATTACATTAGGCAAGGGTGAAGGATTATAGCACTCCTTCAAGCCTCCAATCAACTATAACTTCTAACCAAGCATACTTCTAGAAATGGCAGAGGTTTGTGGTCTTTTGGGAGAGATAGGTTGGTGGAAATTCGTCCTTAAGGGTGGAGGCAAGAATTACACACACAAAACTAACCCAAAATGGTCTTATTTATAGGTAGAAGCCACCCTTAGCCACCAAGTAAGTTTCTTGGGCACAAAGTGTCATAAAGTAGCAGGTTTAGGAGTTATTAGGACCATATGATTGGACTTGGGACTTAATGACACTTAATATTGCATTAAAAATAACTTGGGGAGGTCAGCTTGGAGCAACCGTTTCGGTTGGGCTCCAACCGATCCGGTTGCGACCTTTAGACAGAAACGGTCAAAAGCCAAATTTGTAGATCTTTCTCTTAGCTTTCCGTGGCCGCGAACGGGGGGTCAAACGGAGTCCGAATGCAAAAATTATGGCCAAAATGGTGAAGGTGTGTCGGGAACAACGAGGCTTCCAATATTTCTTCGTTTAAGATTCTTTTCTTCATTTTTTTCTCGTTTTCCTTCTTGAACTTTATTCTTGAGTCTTTTGACCACTAACTTTATGACTTTATCTTCTCGATTATACTCCACAAGACTTGCATCTGACGGGAATTCTTCGTATATGGAGACATCTTCGTATTTTACTTCTTTTTCTGTCTTTTTCTCCATTTTCCTGTACTTGGCAACAAATGAACTTGCAAACACACTTTTATACGATTAAGCATCAAAATCATATGATTATAACCAAATAACACACATAAAAGCACGTATAACGCTATTAAAAACATGCACAATTTGAGCGTTATCATCTCCTTTGGGATTAGTCGTTGGTGTAGTGTTGGGTAGTAGTTCCTCCATTGCAATGGAACTAGGTGCTTAGCCTAGTACCTAATAAAGGGTAGGCAACGTTGTGTAGGTGTGGTTCACCTTGGTGTGAAAGAACTAGGTACTTAGCCTAGTACCTGATAAAGGGTAGGCGACGTTGTGTAGGTGTGGTTCACCTTGGAGTGAAAGAACCCGGTGGTTAGCATAACACTGGAAAAAGGGTAGGCGACGTTGTGAAGGCTTCTCCACGATAAGTAGATTGGTGTAGTGTTTACGAACTCTCGAGTAGGTGACTCGGGGAGTAGAGTAGGGTAAGGAAGGTGTCCTTGTAGCCGAACCACTATAAATACTCGCATTGTGGTTTTGTGCTTCTTACTCTTATCTTTTCAATACATACCTTTATATGCTTGTTTGTCAACATCCAACACACACAACCAAATAGATTGACATAAGTCAATCTAACTATATTAAAAGGAAGTTTTAACTGGCAAAACTATTCAACCCCCCCCCCCTTCTAGTTTTTCACAATTGGCATCAGAGCTTCGTTACCAAGTTTCTTGAAGTATATTGTACTTTAAAAACTTGATACGATCCATGGTTAATTGAAAACTACAAAGAAGGTTTTTCATAAAAACAAACACCATGTATTTTAGAACTATTTGTTTGGATGTTGATTTGATAACAATATTTTTCTTATTCACTTTTTCATTTAATTGCACTAATCCTCTTTGTCATGTTGATTAGTCAAAGCTCACATCTATCAAGCCATAGGATTTGCTTGATAAAGATAACCTTCCCTAAGAAGGTATCTTAAGCATAAAGGAGCTCGAATTGTCTTCTGACATTTGCTATGTCATTTTTAAAGACATTCCTAAGTGCATTTGAGGTATGACTTTCCACTTATCTCTAAATGATATTAGTTTAATAAATAAGTGTGATTACTTAGGTATTTATTTGAGTAGATTTCGTGTATACACATGTTTTACATGTAGCTTCATTAGGAAGCTTTTTCTCACATACGTGTCACTCTTTCGTCTAAAAATCATGGTTTATAAAGCTTGTGTTTTATCTCACTTAATCCAAAAATCATATCTTCCTAATAATAAAACAAAACACAAATCTCAAAAATTCCTCTTTTCCCATAAATAAACCCACCGTCATCCACTCCATCAAATCCCCACTTTTTCAAATCTTCCAATTTCAAAAATTTCCTCTCATTCAAAACTTCATCTTCCTCTCCATTTCATCCCAACCGAAACCAAGAAGGATAGTCTTCAACATGGTTTACATCGCCCTCGTGATCATCGCCTTAACACTCATCGCACTTATGTTCCCTATGATGAAGTTCACATACGGAGACATATACTTTGTGTTGTTAATCTACATTGGGGTTATATACCCAATCCTTTGTAACATTCTTAGCATTGAAATGAAATATTACTAATAGTCTAGCTTATCTAGGTTATTATTATCATAATGTGTTTATCATTTCTCTTTGTTTTATTTCTTTCTCTAATGATACATTAGAAGTCATGTATGCATGTTAAAAGAAAATGTAGGCTAAAACACATATTTTGGTATAAAACTATGAGATCTAAAAACCTATGCTTTTCATCATAAAAACTGTTTCTGTAACCACAGATCTACGGATCCCGGAAGATATACTAGCCGGATCCCTTTTGTAAAGGAACCGTGGGATCCGTCCTACTGGAAAATAGTTTTCATGCAAAATAAAAACCACTTTCTTTCTAAAAGCAATATTCCACTAGAATCTCAAAACCATAAGTGAGTTAAGTGTCATTATTGTTAAAAACCATTGTTAATAAAAATCTAGTAAAAACATTAGATAATCATTGGTTGACCTCAAAACGTCTCTTTCTATTAACTCATCTTTACTATAGGTTTCACTATGTCGCACGTATATGAGTTTGATTTTTCACTCTCTAGTGTCTACACTCCGAACATCTCTCTTGAGCCCAACACCCCTGGCAATCATGTCCGTGGGTTCAATAATCTCGAAACCCGTCACTTCCATGAAGGACGTATTGTAGACACCTGTCTACAGTTCGAAGAAGGTATCAATACCTACTTCTGAGCCATTGGACTAGAATGTCTTCTCGAAATTAACGAGAAAATATGTCCAAGATTTGTATTGGAATTCTTCTGTCAAGTCGAACTCGTTCGTAACGAGGATCGTTCTCTATCCCTTTGGTTTTGGATCAAAAACCAAAAGTTTGTTTTGACTCTTGGGCAATTTGCTCAAATTCTCCGAATTCCAAATCATGGACAATGTGTCTTCACCGAAGATTGGTCTCTTGATTCTCTCTTCAACTTTCGTGAAGAAAATAGCCCATATTGTTCTCACATACCTTCCCCGGAAGACTTGATTCGCATAATATGCAAACCCCATCACTGCAATCCCAACATTATCCATACACGGGATATCCGAGAAGAATACAAGCCCCTTGCTCTTATCCTACGTGAAAATTTTTGGAGTCTTAGGGGGAATCGAGAAATCCTTCCCGCTTGTTGTGCTCACATAATGTATTGTTTGCTAACACAACAACCATACAATCTCTCCTACTTCTTTGCAAGGCGAATTGTAAATTTTCAAGGAACCAAGAATAAACCCATTCCTTATGGAATGTTCTTGACGCGCCTCTATCATAATGTCATGCATTTTCATCCTCAATATCAAAGTCCGTTGTACGTACTTGTGAACAAGATGATGGAACCGCTGAACATTTCCCTCATGAAGAGGTTCTTCATTCCTGAATCCACCAACACTTATCAACCTTTTGATGATCCCTCTAGCGAAAATACTCAAGGAACTTAGTAGTATTTCAAATAGGATCAACCCTTTTGTACTCATGCTTTATCAATGTAATCCAATTTCCTTCATAAAATAAAATATCTTACATTTGATATCTTAGTTTTAGAACCTCTCAAACTAACCTTGGAATATAATGCATTGTCAATATCATTACATACCTTTAGTAAAGGTTTTGTTTAGCAGATGGACGGATCCCAAAAGCTGTACTAGACGGATCCCTACACTTAGGGAACCGTGGGATCAGGCAAAAAGTAAATGCAATTGCAAGCATTGTATTTCAAACATATTCTTAGAACACCTCACACTAAGCTAGACATTGTATCTTAAGGCAAATTAATTCCTTATCAAGTTAAGTAGATCCTACCTAACTCACACATAACTCACCTAGGTCTCACTCAAAGACGCTTGTAGATCTATCGTTTCACTTAAATCCATTACTCTTCCGCTCTTAAGCTCATACATCATTTTTCACATGATCCCTCTTATCTAAATGTTGGAAATCTTTTTTAGCAAAATCATCCTTACGTCAAAATTGGTCGAAATTGATCAAATTCTAGGTTTTCCATCTTAAGCCTTTAGGATATTCTCCAAAAGGATTAATCTAAGTCACTATCTGATCTCTAGGATCATTTAGCTTCAATTGACACTCTCATCTTTAGTGTCATCCTTGTTCATTCATTGGTACTCATGAAAGTTCCAATTCTTTCCATAAAAGACAATCATTAGCTACATCACTCATTACCTTCAAGTACTTAAGCACCCCTTCATTTAAGATACTTAGGAGGACTGAAACACTCAAGATGATATAGATCTTAGACCTTAGAAACATCATTTCTACTCTTTCATAGCTGCTGATAGCCGGATCCCTAGGATTAGCCTAGACGGATCCCTCTGAGGAGGGAACCGTGGGATCCGGATGACAGATTATGTCAAACCTTGCTAAAACAATCATTTCAACTCATCTTTCTAACTCAAACACTCCATCTCATCTTAAATGAGTTCCTAGATCATTACAAACTCTGAAGTTGACTCTTGTGCATGATAATCATCACATTCCAATGAATTTTAGTGGCTTAAGGCTTGAATGCACTTGCCAAATCTCTTGCTTTATAAACCACATTGTTAGGACTTCCATAGTCATCACTTTCATCCTCATTTTCAGCAATTAAGAAACCCTTATAAACTTCTTGAAATCATCTCATCATGAGGAAAACTCCAAGTAGTAACTTATCCACCAAAGAACCACCCAAGAAAATTGCTCGTGTTGTACATGAAATCTCTTCAACCGAATCATCTTCGGTCAAGCCAACAAATGCAAGGATCCCTTCTCAACCAATCAAACCTATTCCTAAAAGGATAGTACCCACAAAACTACCTATGCCAAACACCACCATACCTCTTAGGCCAAACAATATCATCTCCACTAAACCATCACCATTGGTTCCTAGAGCTATCTCTTTACATCTCCACTATCATCACCACACCTCTACAATTTAGAGGATTTGCCTCCTAGGCCGTCTCATCCGCCTCCGCCTACAACATTCTCCTCATTAGGAGGAATAATGATACAAAATCAAGGTGTTGAGTCAACACTTGCTCCAGCTTCCTTTTCGCCATCACCATCATTTAATCTCATTTGGATTATGAGAAATTATCAGGGGTTCGAACCTCACTCCCTACAAAAGGCCGGAGGTCCTTTCTACCTTTGGTAGAATTGGAAGCGGCCTCTCTACCTTAGGTAGGGGTAAGGCTGTCTACATCTTAACCTGCCCCATACACCGGAAACGGTATTGGGTACCCATAACCTGTGGAAGACGGCATTGGGCGTTACTTTTTTATCAAAGTCAACCACCCGACCATATGGAAGTTGACACTTCTCTACCACCACCATCATTCTTGGTCAATCCATTCTCAAATGCGCCTCCACCAATCCCTCCGTCGTTTGAGGCTCCACAAGCCGCTTCACTTGATCCTTTGCATCAAGCCATTTCATTTCTTCCACCAACACTACCTAGCCATGACAAAGAATGTTATCATTGTCAACATGTTGAAAGTTTGATACATGAAGTACGAGAAGACCAACGTTTCATGTTCTATCACCTCCTCGAACATTTCGATGAGATTAAACCTATCAAACTTGAGCTAGAAGATTTTAGTGGTGTCCTAGTATCAGGCGTTAGTTGGTCTAGAAATTCCAAGTCATGTATCATTTATTTTCTTAGTTTTTAGAGTCATGTATATCATAACTCTAGTTTTATTAAATGAAATTACATGCTACTTGCTATATTTCTGAGTATATGATTATGTTGTATAATACATATCTCACTTTGGTGATAACATTATTTTTTATACCACCATTTGCTGAATTTATTCATCAGCCAGACGGATCCCTTTATTTGTCTAGGCGGATCCCTACTAGGAGGGAACCGTGGGATCCGTGATACAGTAAACTATTTTTCTACTAACTTGTACCACATTTGCAGGAAATTGTGAATTATACTTGCTTTCTAACCTTTGTTTTGTAGTTACTCAATTTACACTTGAAGACTTTGACATCCTAAAGCTAGGGGGAGCTTTGTGTCAAAGCAATACATTGCAAATTATTTGCAATATTAGGATTACATTTCTTGACATCCCTTTGCAAAATTGCAATCATCAAGGGGGAGCACATTCGTCACATAGACGAAATTTCTTGCAAACTTAGTTGCAAAAAAACTAGCTTAGTATTACTTTCTTAACGCCCATACATAGGGATGGACTCGTCAAGGGGGAGTTAAGACGAGATCCTTTCCCGTTACTTGCTCTCTAATTCTTCTTTTCACATGTTTTTCTTAAAAAAAAATTGCGTTAGTTATCTTTCGAAGCTCTTTTTGTTTCGGCAAAAAGAGGAAGAAGAAAGTAAAAACTAGAAATTCAAACTTTTACGAATTTTAGCTTTCCCCTAAAATAATTTTATGTTTTGTCATCAACAAAAATGGGGAGATTGTTAATACAAATAAGCCGTAAAAACGTTTATTTATATTTTACGATCTTCTAATGTTTTGTCGATAACAAATGTAAAATCATCTTAACGAAACAAATAAAATACGTAAATGGTTTGAACTAATAGTTTCTAACATATTCACATTTTCACATAAAAAACTAAAACAAGTATAAGTGATTTTATGATTTAATATTACATATGTACAACAACTAGTGTTTACATATTTGGGTAAAATATACACATAACTAGTATGTAGTATATTGGGTAATATAAATGGGTAGAAACTTAAGTATCATAAACCATTGGGCAAATACATTGAATGTAGTTGGGTACAACCCAAAGCCCATGACCCATGGTGCTTGACCCATAACCCATTGCATGACATCATGCTTATATCATATATGGATAATATCCATAACCCATGGTTTTGACCCATACCCATGTGACTAAGTGCATTGCACTCAAGAGATACATTGTATCTAGCTAAAGACCCATGGATCAACCCATGACCCATAACCAAAATACCCATGGGTAAAGAGGAGCGTCCCACGGATCCCTAGCTTTAGGCTAGAAGGATCCCTTGTGGGAGGGATATGAGGAACAGTAGAATTGTTCCTCTATAAATAGTGAGCCATTTCTTCATTGTTGCTCACCCCTTTCCAACATACTTTTCCCTTGAGTTAAAAACTCTCTAACCTCATATCCAAGAGATCTATGTTTGTAGTTTTGTTTTTGTGTGATCTTCTAGGTTCCTCTTAAAGGCGAGATCACCACCTTTGAAGTCGAGCAAGCTCAAGTCCATGAGTTGCCATGCTTCCTCATCATCAAGACTACTAAAGTCTTCTTGTTGATGATTGTTTTTCTTTTCTAAGAAGTGTTGAAGACATTTGTGAATGGTGTCTCAAGTGTCAAGATGAAGATATTAGTGAAGGGTATCTATCGTCCATATCATAAGCACTTGTGATAAGTGCTTAGAAGTCAAGACTAGAAGCATTAGTGAAGGGTGCTTAGAAGTCAAGACACAAGACATTAGTGAAGGGTGTCTTTAAGATCTAGTTAAAGGCATTAGTTAAAGGTGCCTTAGATGTACATTCGATATGGTGTGTTTCGATATACAAGATAGATTAGTACTAGATCCAAGGATATTGATATCCTTGATGATGTTGTAAAAAGGAGTTGATCTCCTTTGGGATTAGTCGTTGGTGTAGTGTTGGGTAGTAGTTCCTCCATTGCAATGGAACTAGGTGCTTAGCCTAGTACCTAATAAAGGGTAAGCGAAGTTGTGTAGGTGTGGTTCAACTTGGTGTGAAAGAACTAGATACTTAGCCTAGTACCTGATAAAGGGTAGGCGACGTTGTGTTGGTGTGGTTCACCTTGGAGTGAAAGAACCCGGTGGTTAGCCTTGCACCGGAAAAAGGGTAGGTGGCATTGTGAAGACTTCTCCACCATATGGAGATTGGTGTAGTGTTTACAAACTCTCGAGTAGGTGACTCGGGGAGTGGAGTAGGGCAAGGAAGGTGTCCTTGTAGCCGAACCACTATAAATACTCGCGTTGTGGTTTTGTGCTTCTTACTCTTATCTTTTCAATACATACCTTTATATGCTTATTTATCAACATCCAACACACACAACCAAATAGATTGACATAAGTCGATCTAACTAGATTAAAAGGAAGTTTTAATTGGCAAAACTATTCAACCCCCTTCTAGTTTTCCACAGATTGGATTCTATATAATAACCAATAAGTTCTTGTAAGCAACACTATCAATAAATTATTACTTACTAGCATGGTACCCGCGCAAAGCAGCGGTATACCAAATATGAACTTTTTGTCGTATCTTGATCATTTAGTGGTATGCAATGATAGTCGGTATATAACGGTCTACCGGTTTGATAGTTCTAAAAAAATAAACATTTGTTTAAATTTTCGTAAACTATATTAATACAAATATAGATTTTCATAATTATATTCCTTTGAACTTAGTAAAAATTGAATGTATATGATAACCTTAGAACTTTAAACTTGTATTATTGTAGGTTTGTAACATTCATTTTAATACTAAAATTTATTATGTCATTAGTGTACATTATGATGCAATTAGTGTAGCATTTAACTAGTTATAATACCTGTGCACGCACAGGGTTTTGACAAAAAAAGTTATTCTGTATTAATACTGAATATTGTGTCTTTAAAGGTAATTGCATATAATTATATAGTTATAAGTTTCGTGCACGCACGAAGTTTACACATAAAAATTTATGTCAGGTAACTCAAGATTTAATTTTATTTAGCTGACAAAGATGTTGATATTATTATTTAAATTTCACTACTGATATTATGTCAGATACAAGTGTAATAGCACATAATGAGTGTTGATAAAGTTAAAGATATACTTATTTATAATGAGCGTTGATATTATGTTGAGGTTTTATAAAAATATTTTTCTAGATAGCCTTATATAAATAAATAAGAATTACATGAATCATTGTTATAAGTACAATCACGTATATTTATTTTTATATTAAAGTAAACCGTGCTTATAATTTGATAGTTATATTCCCGTTTTCAGTAATTTAGCCGTATTTAAAATGTAAACTCGTGTCCACGTAGGTTATTTTAAAAATGAGTCTTTATTGAACGTATATAGTAAAAAAATGATACTTATAATCTTATGTAAATTTATATGTTGTTATTTTAAAACAACATATACATTGCATTTTTTAAGATATAAAGTTTAAAGGGTATAAAGTATAAGGGGTATTTGTTTTTAATCCAAAGTTATTAAAAAACATGGAGGTTTATAATATTACACTTAACTCTATATAATTTTTAAAAAATCAACCACTAAAGTTTTATTAATTACCTCCTAGTAGTATCGACAATGAAGATATGCCTTCTTAGAGATATCATCGCTTTATACACAAACTAGATCATTGAAGAAGCTTCATCTCCCTGAGACACATTTCACGTGAACCGCTCTAACGGATTGTGCTTTCCATATTAACAATGTAAGTAAGACAACTTGATAATGAACGTCACATGTGTGTCCCAACTAGCACAATAACTTTGTGCCGCATGACCACCTCACGTCACACAAACACATTGGGAAGGCCCGCGGGCACTTTCCACCAGTCAGAAAGAATTCTTTCGGGGTGCGCATGAGGAGTGAGTTGATTGGACATGATTCAAACATAAACAGATTGATGGTCACTTTGTTATTACTCCTACAATATTTGTTTGTCCCACATCGACTGAGGAGAAGAAAATACTAACGAAGAGATGCTAAAAGTAAGTGGGTGCTTATTTTTAATATCAATACCTTGTTTCTACTGCCAAAGAAATGGAAAACCTTATAGTTATAAATGTTACGGGTTTATTTTGATGGGGAGGTACGCTTATTATTTCCCTACCAGTAATGAACCCCTAATATTTATAAACTATATAATTATTAGTCAAAATTATTTATTGTTTAGGAACTATGATAGTTTAATGATGAACCTTTTGTTATCTCATAGTAGCAATAGTTAGAATACAATGCAAGTTAATTACCTGTACATTGAGCATGTTGTTTAGGAGCATGTTGTCTGCTTGGTGTTGAGTGTCTAGTTATAATTAAGGGTGTCAAAAAAATCGAGGAATCAAAAGAACCGAGGAAGCGCACTGATTCGTACCATAATCGAATCGTATATTAGAACCCTGGTCCGGTTCTTGGTTTTTTAAATTTCAAATTTTCGGTTCTCGGGACGGTCTGTACTTTCTCTAAAGAACCGATACTTTTGAAAGTATGAAATTTTACAGGGTTTGTTTGAGACATTGTGTACATGCAGCCTTCTAAGAAAAAGAAAAAATAAAAATTAACCCATCAGTTTAGTAAACTGTAACAAAAAAATCTAAAACCTAAAAAACCCTAAGATTTTTTATCCATTCCAAATAACACCAAGCTATTAGTCTTAATGTTTTACAATTAACAATATCATCATCACCATCATTAACCTAACATGAATGTACTTTTTTCTATATATTTTTTCATTTTTATTATGATTAGATAATGATACTAAGTTACGATCTGATGAGATCAAAAACTAAACCTTCATATATGACAACTTTGATTATATTGATAAACTATAATATCGAGGTGAGAATTATATGTTTTTAGAGGTTTTGTACACAAATGCGTGTTCTTTATACTTTTGAACAATTATAAATTTATATTTTGACATTTTGTGTTTTTTTTATGTTGTTATGAACAAAAGGAATTATTGGAACGATCTGCATTATTAAAGACATTTTTTGTGTGTTAGTATTGATATAGCATGTCCTTTATAAATTATTGATAACAAAAATAATAAATTTTTTAAAACACTTCGGTTCTTATCAGGAATTACCGAAAATTCCCGTACCAGATCCGAATACCGTACCGAAACTGAACCGAAGATCATGGGACGGTTCTCGATTTTACATTTTCCTTATTTTTGGTTCTCCATTCTTCCGGTTCGGTCCATTTCTAGTACCATGGACACCCCTAGTTTTAATATACAATGTTACATCCTTATGGATGCACTTTGAGCCTATAAAAGCAACTCTTGTCAAATAAGTAAGTGTAGCTTAATAATATAAAACTTTTTTTCTGGAATGTTTCAAATACTTTATAATATAGTATAGATAAATATTAGCTTTATTATTTTACAAGATTATCAACTCAAATTTAATATTCCAAGAAAAAAAATGTGTTTTTAGTGTTTGTACTATTTTCCTAATAACTTGTACGATTTAATATGTCTATCAAATATTAATACAAGCTTTATAGTGTTGTGAAATTTGTTTATACATCAGTACTTAAGATAAAATTATGAGTTAATTACATTTTTAGTTCTTGTGGTTTGCCGGATCTAACATTTTTAGTTTATTGGTTTAAAAAGTCTCAGATCCTGTCTTGAATTGAACGAACCGTAACACATTTGGTCCAATTCCATATTAACCATTTGGATAACTTTGACTGTTAAATATGAGAGCATTTGTGTCTTTTCATCCATATTGTTTTTGTTAAAATGGTGAATGTATATATTACATCTCAAATCATAAAGGAATGAAATTCAAAGCTACTATAAATGAATGGACATGCCCATAGCAGTTAAAAAAGTAGCATGAAGAAACCATACAAATAGATGCATAAACCAGCATTCAATCACCAATTCATCTAGTCTAGCATATTGTGACTAGCACTAGGCAACCGCAGAGAAAACTCTAACTTGGCTACATTTCCTATACATACAAACACTCTACTTGTGTTCAACCATGAACCACGGAGGCTCTTGTATCAAGGCATCACCAAGAAAAGAGAAAAACTCATGTTCTCTTAAGGCTTCCAATCATTTTTGCTAGTTTTAATATACAATGTTAAAGGGGTATTTCTTTTTCACTTATTGAGTGAACCCAAACCCTTATTTCATCATAGGCTAAAAGGAGTGGTGGTGACTGGGTTACCGTCACATCAGCGCCACCCCAGTTTTCTCTCTCCTCTCACTTCCTATCACTCCCTCTTACTCCCTCTCACCATTCATCTGTTTTGGTTACCATCCCCTCACCTTTCATTAAAATACACACTTTATACAAATATATCTCACTACATATCACACACACACTCACAACTTTTGCAAGTCACCATAGTGAGCCGGTCACCATAAGTGTTCAAAACTTTTGTGACATATGTTTGATGTTTTAGGTGGGCCGCGTGACAGGGTGGTCACGGAGGGGGTTCTCACGCCTACTCCGTCGGGCCTTAATGTGACTACGGGCATCCACTATGGTAAATATTTTTAAAGCTTTATAATTTTGTTTTGACATTAATTTATAACCTTTTTCGTTTTATAAACGTATCCTCAATAAGTATAAACCTTTTCAAGTTTTATACACATCTCACATAATTCAAATGCATTAAATAATGAAAAGTTTAATATCCTAGACCTTTTCATGCCACATAAACTTGATAGATGTTCACTATGATTCACAAAATTTTAGACCTTTTCATAACTTTATAAATCTTTCATAAACTACAATAGGGGATGCCCTAGTATAAATATCTCTCTCCACTCCACTTAATTTAAGAAACACCTTATTTTATGATGTTCTTTTACACTATGTTCCCAAGTTTAGTAGTGAAAGAAGAGAAGAGAAGAGTTGAAAATGGGCAGAAAAGAAGAGGAGATGTATGAAATTAAATTTTTATATCATGTTCCCGAGTTAGGAGAGAGAAAAAAAAGATAACTGATTGATTTTACAATTATACCCTTTGTTATATTTAAAAGTCATATTTTATGATAGGTTGTTTTAGTAATTATATTTATTAAAAGCTTCCAAATATAACTTCTCTCCAAATCATCCCACTTTTGGGAAGAAAATTTTAGAGAGAAGTTTAGCCAAATTTACTCTTCTCTTCTCTCCTGAAAAAACTCAGGAACACCAATTTATTTTGTTTTCTTCCCACTTCTTTTCTCTTCTTTCAAAAATAAAACTCGTGAACGCAGCGCTACCTTTAGCCTTTAAAAGCAACTTTTGTCAAGCATTATTTTATGCTACTTAATTATACGTTATCTCTAACATAAAATACTTTATAAAGTAAAGCCGAAGTAACCATATGGCCAAGATGATTGACTAATATTTGAAGACGAATGAAAACATATGAAAATGTATAAAATGGATAAAAACGAATTAAAACGGATGAAAACGTATAAAAACGAATGAAAACATATGAAAACGTATAAAAACGGATAAAAACGAATGAAAACAGATGAAAACGTATAAAAACGAATGAAAAAGGATGAAAACGTATAAACACGGATAAAAACATATATTAAATTGGGGACTTACTTCTAAATAGTGCTACCGGTGGGTATAGTTTTGAAAGATAGACTCGATTAGGAAACTAAAGGGACCAAAGCGCAAGTTTTGAAAGTTAGCGGTGGTGGTATAAGTTTATCATTAGGGTTATCAGCCGAACAAAAGAAAATTACTGTAATTTTTAGCTTAGGGTTTGGATAAAAAGTTAATTACGATTATTGTAAATCAGGATGGGTAAAATCATAGAGCGTGATCTATCATTCACTCTTCCCAAAACAGAAAGAAAAGAGATGAGTTTAACGCAGAAGAAGGAATTCTACGCTATGCCGCTTGACGTTCAACTTTATTACAGACAGGTGTGTAACCCACCCCTTGGTGAACCTCAAGTTAAGAAACCCGACGATGAAGAACAAATTTGGTTTTCTAAACCACCATGTGAGATTGTAGCCAGTAAACTACCGAGGCTAAAACGTAAATATCGTGGTGACTTGGACTTTGGCGGAGAGAGAACGGAGGATGAGTTGAGGGAATGGGAAGACTATCTTGAGTCTCTAGTGCCCGAGACCCGAACTTATATCGAATCCATTATAAGCCAAGGTTTGTTATTACTACTTCTTTTATTTATTATTTACTCCATACTAGTAGTTTCATGTTACAAACCCAAAAAGACATGTATGTTTTCCTTTACAAATTTATGAGCTTATTTGTATTTCGGCATAAGCCCCAAATTTATAGGCTTGTATAAGTTTATCAAACTCATATAAGCCCATAGGTTGCAAGAAATTGGGGCTTATGCAATATAAGCCGAAATCAAATAAGCTCATAAGACAAGTAAGCAGTAGCTTGATATAATCTGTTCCGAATGTCGGAAGTAGATCAACACAACTGTAGTAGATGCATTAATTGGTAAAAAAAACCCCTAAACCTTTCTTGACTATAAACCTAATCACTGCAAGTCACATAAATGATATTAAAACCCTTTCACATACTAAAATTTATGTATAAACCATGCAGTAGAAGGAGGAGGGAGAGCGAGGTGGTTAAGTAGAAACAAGAATCAGAAAAACAAGGAGATGAAGGAGAATATCGCTCACCTTGATGAGGAGGAATCTAACAGCAGATGATCAAGAGTAATAGCTACATTTAACATGTTGAACTTAATATATTGTTGTTGAGAAACTACCAAAACAGTTGTCATAACTTTTAGTTTAATTCTTTTGTTGTTAAGAAACCCGATATGATGATGAAGAAGACATTTGGTTTTCTAAACCACCATGTGATCTTGTACCCAATAAGGATCTGACGCCATCATATGGTGGTATATTGGACGAAAATTATCCGGTAGAGAGATCGGAGGAAGAGTTGAAAGAATGGGAAGATTATCTTGGGTCTCTAGCGCCTGAGACCCGAAGAGTTATATCGAAGCCATTATAAACCAAGGTTTGTTATTACTACGTACTACTTTAATTTGTGATACAATCCGTGAAAATGAGCTGAGACGTGTAGAAGAATTAAATGTAATCTTGATTTTGGTGCATTTTCCATAAATGTTTCAATTAGCATTCTTATAATGAGCTTTCGCAAGTTGAACACGTATGCATATAACTTTTCGACCCAACTACCAGACATCATATCAAATGATTTCTTCTCAAACATCATACGATCACAAGTAATACGGCAAGTGGTCAGTCCAAACTAACAAAGTATTTCACTCGTATAATCATCAAAAGTATACAACTATTGTGCTGTGGAACCCCCCTTAGGGTTCATTAAACGTACTTATAGAACATTACAGCATGAACTGAAGTTATGAGTATCGACCATGTGGAGTGGCCGAGTGGTCACTCTTTCCTCCATGACCACCTCACGACAGACAAACACACGGGAAGGCTCTCGGGCACTTTCCACCGGTCAGAGAGAATTCTTTCGGAGTGTGTATGAGGAGTGAGTTGATCGGACATGATTCAAACATAACCAATTTCCACCAAGTTAAGTGTAAATGGATTGATGGCCACTTTATACTTTGTTATAAGGATTTCGGCCCCCTGCCGCGTTGCGGCAGGGCTTTTTTTCGTGCTTTTTGGTCAGTTTTTGCATCGGCGGTCGACCTATCGACGTATGTTGTAAATGTCGTGGAATTTGTGCAAGTATATTGTAGGGGTTGTTTACGATTGTGTGCATAGGTATTTGGCTCCGTTAGTATGACGTAATTTTAGCAACATTCGCCAATTGATATTATATCCAACAAATGGTTAAAATGGTCTACAATCTTGTGTGTAATGTGAAAGATTACGTTCCATTGGCATAAACTACTAACTTCCACTTCCTTACCTTCCTTTTCTTCATTCCTGCGATTGAATACCGAACATCACGCTTGATCATATCTCACGAAAAAACCCTTACAAAAAGAATCTGGACACTCGTTTACCGCTGCTGTTATCCAGCAGGCCAAAATATCAGGTGAAATCCCACCAGAAGCCATCAAGACGCGTGCTAAAAATGACCCGCTTCACCCCTTATACTGTTTTTGTTCTACATCACCCCCAAATACATATTAAAAACACTTTTGGTTTTGAGTTGCTAAGTATAATTAAAGGTAATCAACATTTAAAGTTAGAAATATGGTATTAACATTTTTCTTTTTCGCATATCGATAGTATTACCTGTCAAAGACCACAACTCTTTTTCTTTGACTTGAGGTGCCATCAGAGTCCCAAGACCAGTCACAACCCCCAGCCATAACAACATAGTTGTTGTTCCTGCCCTTTGATGCGCCGGTTGAATCCCCATGTTCGTTGATGACGTATCCAAAGATGTTTAATATTCATGAAGCCAGAACGTAATTGTATCCGTGTGTATCAGTTGAGGCACCCATACCAAATCCGCACTGATTCATTTATACCTGCCAAAGTAAGAAAATGGTAAAGGCTATTCAGACATACATTAGCAACTATATGACATATATCGAAATTTTAGGTAGTTAGCTCACTTCTAATAATCTGACGCCTCTGAGTGTGTTATTCAAATGAGCAGCGACCATGGTAAATCAAATTGTCATTCAGCTGTAGAAGTTACAGGTTTTGAGTTATGACCGGTTTATATGTATGAGAATTATGGGTAAAGGTAGTTACTATAAGTTCTGGACACCGATGACTCTTCTTACGTCGTGGCTTTTAGTTGAATCCCCGGATACAATGGGGTGACTGATTCTATCAATGTATCCGATACAGTCGATATAGTCTATAGTTATTTTCATGTGTGGTCTGTACCATCTATTGGTTGAAGCTGATTGTATGGCACGAATGCATAATTTTTTCCTGGAAGCTAGTATTTGGTATATAACGCTCCATAATGACGACAATATAATGCCTCCAAACCCGCATCAGCAAATATCCCATCATATCTGTGCGTAACCCACCGGTCTTACTTACCCACTGGTCTGAGTATTTCATGTTTAAACTCAAATGCAGTCTTATTACAGGTTGTCTAAGACGAAAGCTAACCTACGGAGCTTCTTTAGATGCTTGAAGTTGGAATGGCCACAAGAGTTGCAGGTGTTCTCCTGGTATTGCCTCCAACCGTCTTGATGGAAGTTAGTCATTGTCAAGAAGTCAACAACAATGGGTCGTCCTGCAAAACGTTTCTACAAATTTTAACATTGCATGAAAAATGTATAGAAAAGAAGACACAAATTCTTAAATTTAGGCGCAACTGATTATAGTTACGTACAATGACAAAAGGCCCATACCTGTGTAGTATCTTCCAATAAGGTTCTTCAACAGTTTTGCTGCATATTATTCCTCCCTAAAGTGAACATATGCATTTCACTTCTAAAAATACCAGCAAACTCAGCATTAGATTATGTCTACACTCAGTTATTTACCATGTAGCCAGCAAGACTGTGGCCCGAAAAATGTTTGATATCCTTACTTCGACGATTATAGATCCAAAAATATACCTGCAATTGATTTGTATTAAGTTGAGCTACACATTAATTTCATAGCAATGCGAGATGAGGCCATTCATAAAATCATATTTTCTTAATTGATCTCACATACATGTAAAATATAAGTACCAACCATATAACAACGCAAGCAACAAAATAGCCTTTGCAATGAAACAACAAATTAACCTGATGCTACCAAAATCCGCATGGTCGTCAAGGTGATGACCTGGCCATTTGACTTGTGTTGACCTTGACTTCGGGTCTTCGGTAACAGTGCTGAAAAGACAAAAGAAAGATCGTTAGAGAAGTCAGCCCGGGGGAACCCCCTCCGACGATCAAGTTAGTATTGATCTCTATGCATTAAAACATCTAGTTATTCATTAGATTAATGTAGTAAATAAGATGAGAAGAATTGGTGTCTCGGGTGGCGATTGGTAACTCAAAGTATATATGCGGTTTTACGCCACATTTCCTAAATGGAACCGAGTATATTTAGAAAGTATGGTTGAGAGGGTAACTCAGGGTATTCCTCATGTGTATTCTATCATTAGAATAATATTGCTAATACTAGAGAAAGATGAAAGAAGTGAGAGTGGAAAAGCTAAGTGCTTAGGAGCAGATTGGTGTGTGCTTACAAGTGATTGTAATGGCTATTTATAGAAGCAAATATGTAAAGCTTGAAAAAGGATAAGCTTGCAAGTGGAGATGCAAGTTGATACAACTGGCTTGTATATTGCAGGGATATATTCGGATAAGATTCTTCACAGATTTTATGTATGTAGACTCTTCATGCCTCATGCCAATGTATCACAAGTTGGTTAAGTTAGTTAGAAAAGGTGTAGAGTGATATGAACAAACTCCATTCCAACTATCTGGTTCAATGTATTTCCATTCCCCCCAACTAGTGGGGCCATTGAGAAGCTAATATTTCTTACCCTTCTGTTGCATAGTGAACACGTACTTTTAGACATGTATGTGTTGCAATGTACATGAGCTGATGCATTTATCCATGTATGTGGGTGTCGCCAAGTACTTGATAACCATTCATATTTCTACTGAACACGGGTAACCCCATCATAACCTAACAACCTATGGATATTTAAAATCCTTATACAAATCTAATCCATCATTTTTTGAAACACAGCATGCATATTCAATGGTTATGGGGGTGTTTGGGATTACGCATTGCAACTACCTATTTGTTCATTTCTGAAAATACACTATCAAAGAATACGCGTCTGTATATCATTAAAATATACACCAACCATTCGGTAAACTTATTAACAGTAATAATCAAATAAAACCAACGTCAGGAGTGTTTGGATAGTTCGGCAGTTAGTAACTTTTTCCCTTTTTATTAAAAATATGTGCTTTAGCATGTAACGACACAACCCATCAAACACTAAAACCAACACATACCCATTATACAAAACAGCAAATCAAACCACAAATCAATAATCAAGAGATAGAAAAAGAAAATTATCAACACCAAAGGCAGTAGCAGTAGCAGCTTTCATAAAATGGGTGGATCAAAACAAAAGTATCAAAATCAATAACCCGTCAACTACAATCAATGAATAAACCACAAAGTAAATATTAAAAGAAATGATTAGTACCTTAAAACATTTATAATCAGCCTCCTACAATCAATATCAACATCTTCATATTTTCAAATCATTTAACTCCAAAAAACTCAACCCCAAAAATGTAACTAAACCCTAACCCAAAAATTGAATCAATATTTTTAAATGTTTTATCATATTCTAAAACTACTTATAATATCTATGACATTATCATATTTTGTATACAAAACAATCACATGTTGTTTGTTTCATAATATGATGTTGTACCTTGCATAAGTGGGAGAAATCTCAAAGTATGTGCAAGGAACAACAATATTATTGGTATCTCTTGACCGCAAGGTAACGGAAACTAATAATTCTACTAGGACTTAAACACGTTAGATGTTTAATGCCCTACTACATGTAAATAAGAATTCTACTAGGACTTAAACACGTGATATGTTTATCGCCCTATTACATTCTAATAATGCTTCTACTAGGACATGAACACGCAAGATGTTCGTTGCCCTACTACATTAAAATGTCATGGTATAGTGTAAAGATACTTTAACATTTGACTACATGTTTTAGTCAACATAATTATGATTATATGATAATGATTATAATCCTGAAGTATAAAATTAACTTGAAATTACTATAGAACTTAAAAGTTTGCGTTCATGATAACTTTTGTTAGTATAATTATGCTTACATGTTAAGACATAATTATAAAGTCGTTGAATTAATCAATTACTTGTAACATAAAGTATATATAGTAAAATGGTTATGTTTTCTAGTTAACACATTAACAAGAGGCCTTTGAATTATTTAAATACTAATAATTTATTATTGACATGTTCTGTTTTCTTGTAAACACATGAACATATAATTCTTGAACTATTATGTCTTCTTGTGAACACGTGAACATAAGGTTCTTGTGTTGTTCAATGAATGTACATTATTGCATGCACTTGGTTCCTAAATACTTAATATGCAATTTGGCTCGACCCAATTGACAAGTATTTGGTCCAAAGAGAATTAAGTTATCTATGGAATTTTGATATAGTTTCACAAATCTAATACTCATAGGATACCACTTCATTATGGTATGTCTAATATGTTGAATCAAACCTTATTCATATTGTTTGGTTCATGATAGCTTTAATTGATCTACCTCCAAAACATATCAATGTTAGAAAATTGCGTGTCTCATGGATACACTCAATATAGTTCAAACCAAGAAGATATTCAAGACAACCCATAACTGAAAACCCTAATTCATTAGGGATTTGAGGTTTTTCCACTCAAGCCAATCAAATCATAAACCCTCTTGGATTTTTGATTATTCTACACTTCCTAGCTTGAAGATTGTAGCTTTGGTGTTCTTCCTAGCTTGACGAAACACAAAACTGTTGCTAGAAATTTTGGTTAAAGAGTGATATGAAATTAGAGTTTTTTTTAAAACCCTAATTTGAGTTGTTGGAAGGAATTCCATTATGTCTTGATTTAAGTTCTGAATTTGTTAAAATCTTATGAAGCATTTTATTAACAAATCAAGAGATGAGAACTTAAAATGTATTTTGTGGTTCCCCATAAAGAACAATATATTGTTGCTTAAATACTTAGTATTTAGAGAATTGTCTCTACTTACAAAAGTAAGTGGGAGCATATACAAATCTCAAAGTTTTTGAGAACAAAATACTTAACCTTCTAAAATCCATTTATTAATGTCATATTAAGGTTAAACATGAAAATGTCGACCGAAGTATAATGATTACTCTCATTCATAAATCCGAAAGGATACCTCATCACTTAAGTGATATTTTAGTATCAATGTTGAGGGATATAAGTTATAAGATTATTGTAAATCAGCTAACTACTAAAATATATTATCATATCTTGAATCTGATAAATGTTTTTGAACTATGAAAGATAAGATGCAGTCCTTAAAAGGAAAATCATGTTTTGTGCTTGATTGTTATTTCGCCTAACAGTTAACCTATGAGATTGGAATGAGTTTCTTGAAGAAAGACTCACAAGGACAAAATTGTATACATATTAATGCATGACATTTAATAAGCAATTGAATGTTGATTTCGCAATGAAAATCAATAATAAGAAGTTTTAGTATACGGGTAACTCAAACGTGTTAGGTTTGAGCACCGAGATCGTTCCGAACGAGGGTTGAATGGAATTTCCAACTCACGTCTCAATTATCGGGATTTGAATAACAGAAGGGGGTAAAATGATATATTCTAAACTACGGGATAAGGAAAGTAAAAGGAACATCTAATCTACGGGAAATCCTAAGAACTAAGGCAAACTACGCAATTCTACACTAAAACGCAAAAACGGAATTATAACGAAACGCAAATAAAAAGCAAAAACGTCTAATCTAACTCCTAAAAATAATCCAAAACTACTATTATGCTAAAAATGATATAAGAAAACTATATATGAATTAAAACTATTTTTTAGGAATTTTCTTGATTTTATTTCTAATTAAAAACTAATTATTAACTTTAAAAATAAGACTAATTATCTAGAAATTATGAAAGAGAGAGGGAAAATTATGAAACTACTTTCTAAAAATCTAAAATATCATAAAAGACTTTTCCAAACTATTTTTGTATTTTTCAGATTAATTTCCTATTTTCTATGAATTTTAAACTATTTAAATCTAATTAAAATAGTGAAAAATACCAAATAAAGGGAGAAAAATAAGGAAAAATACTTTTTATGCTTTTTATATTTATCTTAAACTATTAAAATTGAAAAATTATTTTTTGGAACTTTTTCTCAATTAATTGCAATTAAAGCTAATTAAAAATGAATAAAAACTGATTTTAATCTAGAAAAATAGCAAACAGTAACTAAAAATTATGAAAATTTCAGGGAAAATCTAAAACATTATTCTAAAGCTATTAAAAATATAAAATATGGTGCTTGTGTGGAAGAAACAAGTGCTGCTATGCAAACTGCCAAGAAATAAGCTACTAGCAATAAGCTAATAAGCTCTATAGTGAACCATCTGAGTACAGAAGCTAGATTATCCTTAAACTACTCTATATCAACTCTTAAAAGCTAATCTTAACACCTAAATAAGCATCTACCAAGTGATTAAGGCAACTGTCACCAAAGCAAAAGCTGATTCTGTCCCTAAGTTTAGGCAGTGGCAACTGCTTATTTAATAAGCACAAGAGACAACTAAAAGTGTGGTCTTCTAGACCACCAACCAGAGATCATATAACCAAAATTTCAGATTATAAGGACAAGAGATGAAGAAGTTACAGACTAAACAAAAAGGGTGCAAATTGGGACAGGGGACTGATGAGACAGAACAGTTAACAGGTACCAAGTTTAAGCTACTCTATCTACTTATCAGAAAAGCTTTAGGACAAAACAGATAAAGGGTCTTGAAGACCACCTGGAGAACTACAAATGGACCAAGATTCAGACCCTATCTACTTGAAATGAACATTGGGCAGATGATGCAAGATTTGTAAAAAACAGATTAAGACCTGCAGTTTTGACTTTTTAAGCAGTTAAGACAATTGACTAAAATGAAATTAAAATGCAAATGAAAGGCTGATTAAGATGAAATAAGATGTGAATGAACTTTAACAACCTACTTCTACTGATTCTAGACCTATGTGCTATGATGACAGTAGCTTGATTCCAACAGTGAGGTCACAAAATCAGTTATAAAGTAAATTTGACTAAGAGCACAAATGCAGCAAAATAAAGACAGATGTGACTACATATACCTATAACAAGCTTCAAACAACTAATCTACTTCATGGTTTTAACATCTAGCACAGATTTTAGTGTTAAACCAAACACCCCTTTATTAAGCTTATTTAGAAACTAAACTAGGAAAACTGATTAAATGAATTTGTTACTGAATCAAAATGAGTAAACCATCATTAAACTTAACCATAAATCAGAATAACACCAGAAATTTACCAAAACTAAATTTGACTTCAAGGTTTGACTTATTTTGACTTTTTTGAGAAAATGAGATTAAGATCAATTCAGTTCAGAAGTGACCTCACATAAGCTTTCATAAGCTTATGTGAGCTTGATGATTAACAAACAATGCTTCAAAATAGTTTTAAAAAGACAATGCACAGAAATTCGAATCAAGAATTTAGATGAAAACTTGGCTTGCATTAATTAAGTAAAATACAGAATTACATTGAAAGGAAATGATTACACTATGAAAGCAGATAAAAATGACAAGTAAAAGGGTCAAAATTTCTTTAAGACATAAGAAATTGGACGATTACAAATGTGAGCTTAGGGTTTCTTTTATAGCAGAAGTGGAGGTCTTGCTTGGATTCCTTTCAGAAGGATCTAGGAGGCCATTGTGAGCCACTCATCAATCCATGATCACCTGCTCCAATCACCATGCTCCAACTGTCTTGATGAGGTGTTGAGTCCAATGAGATAGCTTGGTTTGGCCACGTCAGCATCATATCTGGCATGTCAGAGGTTCTAGAGACTTTGAAAGATGCTAGTACGAGGAGTGATGTTTGGGTGAGGTGAATTAGTGGTGAAAAGGGTAAAAAACAGGTGTGTTTGGTTTGGGGAGAAGAAGTCCTGTTTGGGGCGCGTTATGTTTTGTTTATAATATCTTGAAAATGTTGACGGGTCGTGGGTATTGTTTGACCAGGGATTGGTCGGGTTAAATGGTGGATTCGGGTCAGGGTGTGAGTTTATTCGGGTAAATGGATGGGTTGGTTAGTTTATTGGACGGGTGGGGTTTTAATACTCAAAGTGGCCGGGTTATATGTTGTGGGATTGGGCCGGATGCAAGGTTTTGGGCCGAGAGGTATAGTGTGGATTGGATAAATGGTTTTGATTTAGGACTTAGGATTAGTAGTGATCCATTAGGCTACCATAGGGACCAAGGTTGTAAAAGTTGAAATTCCAAGGATTAAAAGTGCAACTTCTGAAAATGTCTTCAAGGGACCACTCTTGACAATCTTCAATAGACCAAGGGCCAAATTGCAAATTTCTGAAACTCAAGGGCCATTTCTGACAATTGCTGAAACTTGAGGGACTATTTCTAACATTTCTTCAAACTTTGCTCAAATCTTCACAAATCATCCTCAGAGATTAGAAATCTACATAAATGCATAATTCCGACCTTCCGGCTCAGCTTAAGCTCTTTTAATCTCTCGTGCTCGGATTTACGTCTGATTTGAGTCCTTTTTGCGTGTTTTTACATATCCATACCTGCACAAGCACAAATTCAAGAAAACCACAAATATTAGCAATAAACGGCTCTTTCTTGGTTATTTTGGGTCTATTTTGATAAAGAAAAGGTATGTGTTTTAGCACATACCAAAATACCCCAGACGAAACCATTGCCGTGTCCTCACGCAATGCAATCAACTCACGCTTCTAAAACCAAGGATTTCAATCTCTTTCTACTAAACCTATGAAGAAGTAGCAAAGATTCCTCAAAAGAGATTAAGAACCCTTAATCCTAAAAACGCCCCGTTTACCTTTCAATTCACATATATAGATATAACGATTAAGCACATTCCGATTATGAATGACGGTTTGTTGAACTTTCATGTCGATCAATAACTCAAACATTTTTTAAACGACATATTAGGATCACGGAGTAGAAAACACAACACAGCGTGAAGTGACCATACGGATAGAATACATCGTCCCTGATTTTTCACAAGTCCCAAACTAAGCGTAAAACCGAAATCATTGTTACATATGACTCTAGATGCTAACACTACCCATGGAAGTTACTTGTGTACTTACTTTTCGTTCCCATTTTCCTATTTCCTCTAGATTTTTTTATTTTTGTGAGAAATGAATTTCTTCAAATTCTCGTTTCGATAACTTTTATTCGGATAAAGATATAAAGCTAAGTCGATAACTAGTTATCCGTCTTCTCTCAAGAACCATTGTCGTAAAAATGAGGTCCACATCAAGGAATTTTTATTCACTTATTTTTTTTTGACTTTTTCAATTTTCATCATTTTTTTTTTATTTTTTATTTTTTTTTTTTTTTGCACTTATACTTTTATTTATATGAGCTGTGAACCACGGAGCTTCACGGGGTAATCCCAAGACTATAGGCTTCATGAGATGAGAATCCCGGCTGGTTAGGCTAAGACCTCATTCAATCCCGGCTAAAGATCCAAGGGTCCGATCTCGACACCGCAGCTCACAACTTTGCTTATTACTTTTGCACTTATCACTGATTAATCATTTATTTATTACGGATCCTTGATGTGTACCCAATTTTTAAAACAAAGATTCTTTTAAGAAGATAAAGAACTAACTATCGCCAAAAACTCGACATCTCTAATTATTTAGACAGATATGGGGTGAAACAATTTTGTGGGAACAAAAAGCCATAAGTACCTTCGATGGGCTCTAAAGAGAACCAACTACTCCACGCTTAGCATCTAAACTCATAAGTAACTCTATCATTTCTCGATCTCTGCAAATTTAAAATCCCAAATAATGAGATCCGCAGATGCTTAGCCGATAACTTTTAGATTATCTATGGTTAAGGGAACAAGCTAGGGCTCAACACGCCCGGTCAAGTCAGAATTCTATTCCTACTCTCACCAGCGGAAAGTCAATCAAGGTGTCAAAACATATATTAACTTAGCAAATGCTTCGTCTAATGAAATAAAGTTATGCATATTTAAAGTCACTCAGGGAAACTTGCAAAATCTTGGCCTTGTGAGCTAGAATTCGCATTTTATAGCTTCTTGTCTAAGAGACTAGCAAACTTTTCAATCAAAAAGACTTAACAAAAGCTTACAAAAATTTTTAAATTTTTCACATTTTTGCACAATTTTTTTATTTTCTAAGGAAAAACGGGGTTACGAGAGAAACACGACAGAAATAAGCAAGTGCGGTCAAATCAAATCGAAGATTACCCTACCCCAGACTAGAACGAAACATTGTCCTCAATGTTTAAAGCAAGGGTATCACGAAAATCTAAAAGCCGTTTATAAAGTATGCTAGAAGATAAACGTTAGTCGATAAGATTAGGATATCGGATTTCCATCAGCATCGATCATGAGACTCGAGTGGAGAAATGACAAACTTCGAGCACGAGAGTCTTCATATCGGGAACATCCTACACATAACATCACAAACAACCAAACACGAGAAATCGAAAAGGCAGACCCCTTCACGTCACTTATTAGAAAGAAGATAGATGATAGAGATAAGCATGGGGTGCCTCCCACGAAGCGCTACTGTTTTTGATCACCGAGTCGCTAGCCTGACTCGTCCCCGAATTCATTTGTCCTTGGGGAAGAAAGTGGTAGAGATACCAGGGTCAAAAACGGTGTCTTCATTCCCGAAGGAATGAGACTGGGTGGGTTGGGTGGTGAAGAAAGTGTCGGGCATCAACACAAATGGTATATCATGAAAGAATGATCCATCATCCGGCGGTTTTGCGGGCGGACGAAGGAATGATGGATCAAAGTGAGAAAACTCCAAAGAAGACGGGAGCTTATGGTAAGAGATAAGATGTGTAGGCTCAACAACGAAGGCATCCAAGTGAGGATCCTTTTCTCTAACAACGGTTTTAGCATAAAGCTCATCTATGTCTAATATCCCGGGTTTAAAGATTTTTTCTTCACATAAAGGCTCAACGGGATAAGTGATGGTGGACTCATGAGAGAGAGGAGAGTCGAGCAGTCCATCAAGAAACATCATATCCCCCTCGGGATCATTCATAACAACATCCTCAATACCCGGTGGTATTGGGTCATCAATAGCATCCTCAATGATCGGGTCATTTGTCGGAGTATCGGAAATCTCGTTCAAAACCTTGTTCACATCAATATCAAAGTAGAATCGCTCAAGAATCGGAGGATAAACATCATCAATAGTGGGATTGCCACTAATCTCTTCATCAAATCGGAAAGTCTCAAGCTCGGGAGAGAAATCACTATCTTTAACGGAGATAGGAGGCGAACTTGAATTATTGTTAAGGGCTTCAATTTTGGAAATGAGAAGATAAACTCTCGACAATGTTTCACGTAATGTTGGATCCTCGATCTCAATATCATCGGGCTCAATCTCTTCTTCTTCTGGCTCAAAATCATTATCTTCTATGTCGGGCTCAGAAGGTAAATCGTCAACGAAATCGATGTCTCCATAAGAATCATTATCGGAATCGGAGAACATCTCAACATGATCATTCAAATTATCAAGAGAAGGCTCATCACAAATATCAACAACAACCCCAGACTCTCTTGGGCTTGGGATAAGGATCTCAACACTAGTCTCTTCCGTTTCCGGAATAGTACTAAGATGCTCATCCCCCATTATGAAAGAGTCAACGGGTTCAACAATGTTTGAAGAAATAGAATCATCGACCTCTTCCATAAGAACGTCACTTCTCTCATCCGGCGTGAGTGAAGGGGAAGGGTCGGAAATGAAAGGCTCAAAAATAAGAGAGGGATAAGAATCCGGAGGTGGGACAAGTGGTGTGCTCTTAGAGCTAGCAAGTTCCACCACTTCCGTTGTGATCTCCGGTTCTTTCTGTTTAGAAATCGTTTTAAGCTCATAATTTCGTTCCGTTTTGTTGTAACTCGACGAACTCGTAACGGTGAATCGTGAAAGATAAGGATCGATTCTAGAATTCTTCGGATTAGAGTCGAGAGTACAAACGGGAATCACCTCGGGTACAGAAATATGTTCCATCTCCCTCACCGGAGAGGGAGTAGGAATCGAGGGTTCATCAAGCTTACATTTCAAAAATTTTGGTAATGCTTCAAATTTTTCAATGTTGTTCAGAAAAGCACGATGTTCAAAGAAATCGTCCCCGTGACCCTCGGTGGGTTCTTCGGGTGGCTCCGGAATAGTGTGATCGTCTTCTATAACTTGAACGGGTTCCTCATTAACACATAGTCGAGCTTGAATGCGGCTTAATAAAGTTTGAAGCATGCTCTCAATGCGGTTTTGACGTCGCTCAAATCTTTTTTCAAAATCAATGGAATCGTCATCGATAACCCCGGTGGGTTTTTCAAAAGGGCGACACGTACAAGTTTCGCGATAAAATCCACACCCTTTGCAAAAGCAACGTTCACAAAATGAATCATCGTTTAACAAATCTCTACAATTAAAGCAATAGGGTTGATAGAAATTTTGAGAATCCATGGGAATTAAACATATAGAGGGTAAAAGAGAAGAATTATCGGGTTAAGAGGATAAAAGAAGAATATTTTTGGGTTTTTAACACAAATTTTGAAAAGGAAAATCTTTTTGGGTTTTTATAAAAGGGATATGTACAAATATCAACACACGATTCGAGACGGAATACGAAAACTCGCTACAAGCCCTCCCCGGCAGCGGCGCCAAAAATTGATATCAGTGAACAAACCAATCCCCGGCAGCGGCGCCAAAAATTGATTTCGCAATGAAAATCAATAATAAGAAGTTGTAGTATACGGGTAACTCAAACGTGTTAGGTTTGAGCACCGAGATCGTTCCGAACGAGGGTTGAATGGAATTTCCAACTCACGTCTCAATTATCGGGATTTGAATAACAGAAGGGGGTAAAATGATATATTCTAAACTACGGGATAAGGAAAGTAAAAGGAACATCTAATCTACGGGAAATCCTAAGAACTAAGGCAAACTACGCAATTCTACACTAAAACGCAAAAACGGAATTATAACGAAACGCAAATAAAAAGCAAAAACGTCTAATCTAACTCCTAAAAATAATCCAAAACTACTATTATGCTAAAAATGATATAAGAAAACTATATATGAATTAAAACTATTTTTTAGGAATTTTCTTGATTTTATTTCTAATTAAAAACTAATTATTAACTTTAAAAATAAGACTAATTATCTAGAAATTATGAAAGAGAGAGGGAAAATTATGAAACTACTTTCTAAAAATCTAAAATATCATAAAAGACTTTTCCAAACTATTTTTGTATTTTTCAGATTAATTTCCTATTTTCTATGAATTTTAAACTATTTAAATCTAATTAAAATAGTGAAAAATACCAAATAAAGGGAGAAAAATAAGGAAAAATAATTTTTATGCTTTTTATATTTATCTTAAACTATTAAAATTGAAAAATTATTTTTTGGAACTTTTTCTCAATTAATTGCAATTAAAGCTAATTAAAAATGAATAAAAACTGATTTTAATCTAGAAAAATAGCAAACAGTAACTAAAAATTATGAAAATTTCAGGGAAAATCTAAAACATTATTCTAAAGCTATTAAAAATATAAAATATGGTGCTTGTGTGGAAGAAACAAGGGCTGCTATGCAAACTGCCAAGAAATAAGCTACTAGCAATAAGCTAATAAGCTCTATAGTGAACCATCTGAGTACAGAAGCTAGATTATCCTTAAACTACTCTATATCAACTATTAAAAGCTAATCTTAACACCTAAATAAGCATCTACCAAGTGATTAAGGCAACTGTCACCAAAGCAAAAGCTGATTCTGTCCCTAAGTTTAGGCAGTGGCAACTGCTTATTTAATAAGCACAAGAGACAACTAAAAGTGTGGTCTTCTAGACCACCAACCAGAGATCATATAACCAAAATTTCAGATTATAAGGACAAGAGATGAAGAAGTTACAGACTAAACAAAAAGGGTGCAAATTGGGACAGGGGACTGATGAGACAGAACAGTTAACAGGTACCAAGTTTAAGCTACTCTATCTACTTATCAGAAAAGCTTTAGGACAAAACAGATAAAGGGTCTTGAAGACCACCTGGAGAACTACAAATGGACCAAGATTCAGACCCTATCTACTTGAAATGAACATTGGGCAGATGATGCAAGATTTGTAAAAAACAGATTAAGACCTGCAGTTTTGACTTTTTAAGCAGTTAAGACAATTGACTAAAATGAAATTAAAATGCAAATGAAAGGCTGATTAAGATGAAATAAGATGTGAATGAACTTTAACAACCTACTTCTACTGATTCTAGACCTATGTGCTATGATGACAGTAGCTTGATTCCAACAGTGAGGTCACAAAATCAGTTATAAAGTAAATTTGACTAAGAGCACAAATGCAGCAAAATAAAGACATATGTGACTACATATACCTATAACAAGCTTCAAACAGCTAATCTACTTCATGGTTTTAACATCTAGCACAGATTTTAGTGTTAAACCAAACACCCCTTTATTAAGCTTATTTAGAAACTAAACTAGGAAAACTGATTAAATGAATTTGTTACTGAATCAAAATGAGTAAACCATCATTAAACTTAACCATAAATCAGAATAACACCAGAAATTTACCAAAACTAAATTTGACTTCAAGGTTTGACTTATTTTGACTTTTTTGAGAAAATGAGATTAAGATCAATTCAGTTCAGAAGTGACCTCACATAAGCTTTCATAAGCTTATGTGAGCTTGATGATTAACAAACAATGCTTCAAAATAGTTTTAAAAAGACAATGCACAGAAATTCGAATCAAGAATTTAGATGAAAACTTGGCTTGCATTAATTAAGTAAAATACAGAAGTACATTGAAAGGAAATGATTACACTATGAAAGCAGATAAAAATGACAAGTAAAAGGGTCAAAATTTCTTTAAGACATAAGAAATTGGACGATTACAAATGTGAGCTTAGGGCTTCTTTTATAGCAGAAGTGGAGGTCTTGCTTGGATTCCTTTCAGAAGGATCTAGGAGGCCATTGTGAGCCACTCATCAATCCATGATCACCTGCTCCAATCACCATGCTCCAACTGTCTTGATGAGGTGTTGAGTCCAATGAGATAGTTTGGTTTGGCCACGTCAGCATCATATCTGGCATGTCAGAGGTTCTAGAGACTTTGAAAGATGCTAGTACGAGGAGTGATGTTTGGGTGAGGTGAATTAGTGGTGAAAAGGGTAAAAAACAGGTGTGTTTGGTTTGGGGAGAAGAAGTCCTGTTTGGGGCGCGTTATGTTTTGTTTATAATATCTTGAAAATGTTGACGGGTCGTGGGTATTGTTTGACCAGGGATTGGTCGGGTTAAATGGTGGATTCGGGTCAGGGTGTGAGTTTATTCGGGTAAATGGATGGGTTGGTTAGTTTATTGGACGGGTGGGGTTTTAATACTCAAAGTGGCCGGGTTATATGTTGTGGGATTGGGCCGGATGCAAGGTTTTGGGCCGAGAGGTATAGTGTGGATTGGATAAATGGTTTTGATTTAGGACTTAGGATTAGTAGTGATCCATTAGGCTACCATAGGGACCAAGGTTGTAAAAGTTGAAATTCCAAGGATTAAAAGTGCAACTTCTGAAAATGTCTTCAAGGGACCACTCTTGACAATCTTCAATAGACCAAGGGCCAAATTGCAAATTTCTGAAACTCAAGGGCCATTTCTGTCAATTGTTGAAACTTGAGGGACTATTTCTGACATTTCTTCAAACTTTGATCAAATCTTCACAAATCATCCTCAGAGATTAGAAATCTTCATAAATGCATAATTCCGACCTTCCGGCTCAGCTTAAGCTCTCTTGATCTCTCGTGCTCGGATTTACGGCTGATTTGGCTTCTTTTTGCGTGTTTTTACATATCCATACCTGCACAAGCACAAACTCAAGAAAACCACAAATATTAGCAATAAACGGCTCTTTTTTGGTTATTTTGGGTCTATTTTGATAATGAAAAGGTATGTGTTTTAGCACATACCAAATGTGATTAAATATTCTTATATATACACGCATTAATGATAATTAGATTTTATAACTCTTTTTTTATGATTACCTTTTGCGAGGACGATGTGTAATTAAAAGGGTTATGAATTTATATTATCATTATGTAGTATACAAAATTTGAGCAATCCATGTTTTGGATTGGATCATACATCTAGGAGCTGAGATCTTGAATTTAATTACAATATGATTCTGATTAAATTAAGACAGCTCTAGAGTATATCTGACATTAAGTCGGAGCAATGTGTTTATCCTTAAAATTTATATGTTGAAGATACCATTCCATTTAAGCTAGATATTGATCCTTAAGCTTGGAATGAAATTTCACTTGGAATTTAGGGAATAAAAAAATAACCTTGAAATAGATGTTTATATGGAATAAACAAATGCAAAAAAATTAAGCCTAACACAAATGCAATATATTATTCAAGCAAGTCTTCAATGATATATTTCACTTGGAATAATTTATTACATGATGGAAACCTTATGTTGTTTTAACTAAAGATTTATCAGGTATATATATTATATTGTGTATAAGACTGGCTGTTGCTTTTGTACAAGAACAAGATGCGATGACAACAACAATATCTAATTGAGAGTGTTTAGATAATTGTTAATACAAATGTTTACGAATTATAAAGCATAGTATTGTATAAGTACAAATGATGCTAGAGAATTATTAATACTAGTTGTAGTAGGATTTCATCTTTTATTAGTATAAATCTGCTAACTATTATGCTCAACATAGAGCATTGTTGCATTACACATTAAGGAATGAGAACACTTTACACTTTTAGAAACTGTAAAGATGACTGTCAGTATGTCGTTGATTTTTAATACCTCATGCAAGGTAGGGCGACATCTCCATACTATAACTCTTGCAATAGTATGAGCATATGAGATAAGACACTCATCTTATATTTCAAATCCCTCACTATATGTGCAATTTGAAACAAGTATTCGGATGACTATATTTTAGATGACTATTTAGTTACATTTCAGATGACTATTTAGTTTTTCTTTTAAAAGAAATGTTGAGAATGTTGGAAACATTAGGCTTCAACTTACTAAACTAGTCTCATGCATATTTGTTTTAGTATTTGGATTTTGGGATTGAAAGACAATTTTTACTTTATGATGAATAAAGATACTTGGTATTTGTTATTCATTCATATAATAATTGTTATCCTATATTTGCATGTTTAATCCTTGAATAATTTTATTGTTCTAAATATGTCCATTGTCTGTTAACAATATGAGAATATTGTTATGTTAGGCAAATGTGAGTGTTGGTTATATTCTAACGAGAATGTGGATTGTTCCTGCCAAACTCATGTGTATTCACAAGGGATGCATATTGGATACCCCAACTTTCAAACATGTACTTTTGGATCCTTGTCATAAGTAAAATATTGAAAATGGTTTGTTAAAATCGTCCTTAGACTTGAGATGCAAGCAAGTTATGCTATGTGTGGATATCACTTTTTGTAAGTATACGCAAAACGCTATCTGAATAAGGTAGTTATAAATGCTATATTTCGGAGTGATGTGAAACAGCATCCACAACACTTGTAGTCAATAAAGGATTTGTTACTCCACTTGATATGTGCAGAAAGATACCATGGGCCCTCTCCAGAATTAATCAGATAATTGTTTGGCCAAACCCAAAGGGTAATGCAAGATGATACTTGATTACATTTGGTATATCTAATTAAATTCTATAAAGAGAATCTAAATGGTTAAACTATATGGAATGTGTTCGGATCTATATCCATGGTTAATTGGTATCTATAACAAAGGATGATTAAAAGCAAGACATTAATAACCATGCTACTGAGAAACTTTTATGAAACTATTCTCTCAGACAGTTTTAGTTAAAAAGCAAGTGAGAGCATTGCTAGGCATTTCCGTCGTTAGTTTTGTGTGTCATTCGACACTCCAACTCCCAAGTGGGAGCTGTTGGATTGTGGGAGTTTTAAAACATACATAAACCCTAAAAGTGTGTGAGCCTATGAGGGTACACACGATAAACATGAGTGTACGTGTCGAACATATATAAATACTTGAATAATATACCCGTTAATGCATGTTGCTTGACCCTAATTGTTTTGGACGACCCATGGGCTTGTTCAAGTCTCAAGTGGGTCGGTTTGGTTTGGTTAATCTGCCATGGGCTTTGAAGCTTCCAAACGAATTAGGCATGTTGAATTGCTTGGGCTTGTTTGCTTGTTGACCAAGTAAAAGATCCAAGTTCAAAGTTGGTTTAGTTTACTATATAATCAAACATATACCTCATGCATTACACGACAGATATATACCCTAATACTACTCCAATCGATCTATTTTTTTCATGCTCAGATTCCTAGTCAATTTCTTTGTAAATTGATTAAAGTTTTTGTTTGCTTTTACTTAGCTTGCTCCTAAACTTGCAATGGTTCAAGTGTATTAGGTGTAAAATATATTGGAGGTTTCTCTTGTTACAAGTTCCTGGAAGAACTCGTATGGCAGCAAGGTGATTCTTAGGTTTTTTGGTCATGCATTTTCTCGGACATAAAAGATATATCGGACTTTACTTGTCCGATATTGGGTATTGAAGGGTTCCTGTTTTCTCAGACATAACTATATCGGGCAGAAAGCAAGTTTTATTTCTTGGTGGTTTTTCTTGTTCGTGTGGTATTCAAGTGATTCAATTGTTGATTGGTTTTATATGTTCTCGACTAGCTCATTATTGAACGTATTTGGTTATCGCATTTGTGTGTGATAATCGTAGAGATATC
Source organism: Chrysanthemum seticuspe (assembly GCA_019973895.1). Taxonomy (NCBI): domain Eukaryota; kingdom Viridiplantae; phylum Streptophyta; class Magnoliopsida; order Asterales; family Asteraceae; genus Chrysanthemum; species Chrysanthemum seticuspe. The sequence goes on along the minus strand of BPTQ01000005.1, from coordinate 356,996,822 downwards.
TACTTAGATACTTTGGATTTCGTATTGGTTTTATTGTCCGTTCACTTGCGTGCATTAATTGCCAAAGGTTAGTTTTCTAATTTACCTTTTATTCAATATTGTTTATTAAATACGTGTTAAAATAATTGCAAATTACTAGATCCTAATTCCGATACGTACTCGTATGCGTTACTTGGCTAACGTAGTTCTTAAATCCCAACAACCTCACCTTCACCTTGACCTACACTCTTACCCCCGGTATTGCCCTTTATTTCAATTTTGCTTCTGGTGGGTCGACAACATTCGTGAAACGAATGAGTTAAGATGTCAGTGTCTCACCAGTCAGCACCTTAGCATGGAACTTTGAAAGGTTTTATGGATATTTAAATAATAGTATGTCCGGATTCGAACTCGAGACTTCGGGATTGCACACATTACGTATGAGAATTGATGTAAATAATTAATATAAATAAAACGTTATTATTAGTAATTATTAGTCACGAAATAAAACATAACGATAGTTAAATAATTAACGAGGTTTGGTTAACGGTCGTTAAATATTAACTACGAGGACTAGAGATGAAATTAGTAGACAAGAAGGATCCGGAATCCCTTTGGGATTGGGTGGCCGGTCGTGGGCTTCTCAAACCAAGGAGGTGGGATTTCTTGGTCACCAAGTTTTGAGAATGTATATATACAAACCCTTGTATTCATTCTTAAACTAATCTTGGATCACCAATAACCTAATTTCTCCTCTCCTCTGTCCCTCTTTGTGTGGCCGGTCGAAACTCCCATACCCCAAGGGTTTTCGATTTTGCTTAACTCAAAGATACAAGTGTTTGGTTTTATTTGTGATTCAAGGAACTAGCTTTTCCACATCAAATCGCTATTAGTATGTGTGCACAAGAACGAAGGACAAGCACGCTTGAGCTTGTAATCTTGGTGGTCGATTCTTGTGTGGGTCGAATATATAAACCCTAATTATTAGGGTTTTGGGTTTTGTTCTTGTTCAATCATCGTTTGATTCTTGAATTGCTAAAAGGTACGCACTTTCTTGTTCGGTTAATTATTTACATGTATTATTTCTATTTATTTCCGCTGCATGCTTTGATGATGTTATTTGATTTATTTATAATTGTTATGAGTATTAAATTCCAACAGTGGCATCACGAGCCGTTAATATGATGTAATTAATTACCGAAAGACATAAAAATTGAATCTTTATGATTATTTGCATGTTTTTTTTTATGGTTTCTAGGGTTTTGAATTCGAAACCCTAATTTTATTTATTATGGGTCGATTACCCTAAATTTATTTAATTAGGTTTTAATTTTGTAAAACTTGTAGAAACCCTAGGATTGCATGCTTATTTTATGTGGTTAATTAATGAATAATTGTTATGTGCCATGTTATATGCGTATCTTGGGTGATAATTGTTATGCGGAATCCATGGTGGAACATTCATGTTCTGCCATGGAGTATTGTTTTTTTGTTTATTGATTAATTGTTAAGTGATACACACATGTTTTATTTATTTAATAATTATTGAATTGGGGAAGACCTCAATTATAACTAATAAAATTCGTTATGTGCTAATTGGTATACTATTAACTTCGGCTTACGCAATCGACTTGTCGATGTATGTGGCTCATCTTCTTGCGAGATGAAAGTCCTAGTTAATGTATGCATTAATTTACGCCTAGAATTGTTATTAGAGTTTATTGAAATAATTATGCATGTGGCTAATTGTTTTTACATATGTTAAAGTGTTTAGTTATATGTTTATATTATTTGAGTGTGTTTAATTTTTATTAAAGTGCTTTTTGTTTATAAATTGTTTGACATGTTAGTAAGCAAAAAAGGTTTTTTGGAATAGAAAATTAAATGGACTAAATAATGGTGAAATTGATTTGTTATCTAAGAATTATTCTTGAATTTTTAATCGATTGATGCGACTGTACTAAATGGTTAGAACGGCTCACCCACTAGAACAAACTATAAAGGGGTTGTTTAAGAAGTGAGCATAGTCTCACTGAATGGATGTCTAAGGTTATGCTTTTGCGCTTACCTGGTCCTCTGCCCCCTGTGAGTTCGATTGGAGCTACCTAGTATAGCCATTCTATGTACGAAGCATCTTAGTGCAAAGTTGTAAGTTTCTCAACGCATCGATTAAAACTTTGTAGAATTCAATCTTAGCAATTAAAATCTATTGTAAGTTTTTTCGAAATGTCATAAAGTTGTATGCATGCTTCTTTATACATAAGTTTTGATTACACGTCAAAAATTGTACCCTTTAAATTTAAGTTTATGCCATCTAATGATATGAAACACTTGAAGTTGTAATTTAGTTATGTGAGACCTTGATCTAGATTACAATAACGAGGTGAATTATTTTGTTGTGTGAGACCTCAGCTTTATGATTTGCAGTTTCTAAATTAGACAACTTAATTAAGTTAGTTAGTGAGACCTATGACTTAAGGCATAAGATGGGATGAAACATGCTTACGTTTTGCATTAATTGTTTTGGCAAAATTGTAAATCCCATAACTTTTTTGGAATTGAAAACTTGTTTGTCAATCATCGTTTTTCAACGATTACCTATTCTATACTTTCACCACTAGCAGATCAACTGATGTGGTGGAACTATGATAATGAGGATCCAATATTCAAGGAAAATACTATGGTTAATATGAATATTGACCAAAGGGCATTTTATTTTCTTGAATGTTTACTTATCGAAAGTACTAACTTTTGAACTTTTATTTCTGTCTGCACTAGCCTCGTCGTTCAAATCTATGTTTGATCGAGAGAAATTGACTGGTAGCGCGAATTTCAATGATTGGTATTGGCAACTCAGAATTGTCTTGAGGGTTGCCAAAAGACTCAATTATTTGACTACGCCTTGTCCTCCTGAACCTGCAACTGATGCTACTGCTGAAGCACGAGCTGCATGGCAATCTGAGTATGACAAGTATAATGAGGTCGCCTGCATTATGCTCGGGAGTATGAACTCAAGCTTGCAAAAGCAATTTGAGAATTACTTCCCTAATCTCATGCTGGAAGAATTGCAAAGGTTGTTTGAAAAGCCTGTGACCGTAGAGCTGTATGATTTGATAGATGCTCTTCATAGTTGCAAGCAAGGAGAAGGGAAACCTGTAAGCGCCCAATGTCTGGAAATGATGAGTTACATGGACCAGTTGGGGCATCTTAACTATGTCTACCCTAATGACATACAAATTGGCCTGATCAACAGATCCCTTAACAATGAATTTGATGGTTTCGTGCGCAATTACAATATGCATTGCACGGGGAAGACAGTTAGTGAGGTACATGCAATGCTCATTGATTACGAAAAAGGTTTGCCTAAGAAGGCCTCTACACCTGTGGTTTTGACCATCCAGAAGGGTAGAATTTCTAAGCCTAATAAGCCGCTAGCGAACAAGAAAGGGAAAGGTAAGGGTAAAGTTGATAAAGGAAAACAAGTTATGACTTATCAACAAGAACCCAAGAAGTACCCTCCCAAAAAGCGTGAGAATCCGAAGAGGGATCAGGCTTGTCATCACTGCACCGAGGTTGGACACTGGAAGAGGAATTGTCCATTTTACCTTGATGAGTTGCGCAATAAGAGGTATAAAAATACTGGCACTGTGGCCGGTACTTCAGGTACTCTTTTGATGATAGAATTATTTGCTTTTCATCATAAAATAAATTCCTGGGTATATGATACTGGATGTGGTATTCACATATGTAATACACTGCAGGGACTTAGAGGAGCAAGGAAGCTTGCCTATGGACAGCAATACCTGCACGTGGGTAATGGAGCACATGCAGTCGTTGAAGCTATAGGCACGTTTGATTTAGTTTTACCTTCGGTTTTAGTACTGTCATTAAACGATTGTCATTACGCACCTTCCATTGTTAGGGGTGTCGTTTCTGTTTTCTTGTTAAAAGATATTGGTTTCATTCATACATTTACTGATTATGGAATTTCTGTTTCTTTAAATGATGTTTTTTACTTTAATGTTATTCCAGTAAATGGTGTGTTTGAAATTGATTTGCATGATAATGTGATTGATAAAAATAATTCTGTCTTTAGCATCAATAATAAAAGAATCAAAGGTGATTTGGATTCTTCATTTCTTTGGCATTGTAAACTTGCTCATATAGGCAAGAAACGCATGCAACAGCTGCAACACGATGGGCTTTTGCAAGACATCAATGATGAATCATTTGATAAATGCGAATCTTGCATATCTGGGAAGATGACCAACAAACCTTTTACAAATAGTTTAGAAAGGGCTTCTGATCTTCTTGGTGTGATACATACTGACGTATGTGGACCACTAAGACATGTGTCAAGAAAGGGTGCTAGCTACTTCTTAACCTTTACTGATGATTTCAGTCGTTATGGTTATGTTTATTTACTTAAACATAAACATGAAGTCTTTGAAACATTTAAGGTTTTTAAGAGTGAAGTAGAACTGCAACTAGGAAAGAAGATTAAAGCTCTTCGATCTGATAGAGGTGGTGAATATTTAAGCCAAGAGTTTAAAGATTATCTAGCTGAGTGTGGTATCGTCCAGCAACTCACATCTCCATATACTCCACAACAAAATGGTGTATCTGAGAGAAGGAATCGTACATTGCTAGACATGCTGCGATCGATGTTTAATCTTACAACTCTTCCTTTATCCTTTTGGGATTATGCTTTAGAAACCGTTGTTCGCATATTGAATATGGTTCCAACTAAGAAGGTTGATAAGACTCCTTATGAAGTGTGGTTTGGGAAAGCTCCCAACTTGTCTTACTTAAAGGTCTGGGGTTGTGAGGCGTTTGTTAAACGTGACTCTGCTGATAAGCTGCAACAAAGATCTGTTAAGTGTGTCTTCGTAGGATACCCAAAGGAAACTATGGGTTACTACTTTTACTTTCCACCTGAAAACAAAGTAATTGTTGCTAGGTATGGAGACTTTCTTGAAAAGGATCTCATATCTCATGAATTCAGTGGGAGAGTTTATGATCTGGAAGATGATCAAAAAGACACAACACCTTCTGAAAACACTAGCCAACCTCAAGTAGAACCTGAAAGTCTGGGCGTTCCACCTGAGATTGAAGTGGTTCCCATTCATAGATCCGCAAGGGCTACGCGTGCACCTGAGCGTCTATGTCTCAACGTAGAAGCTGAGGAAAATTTGTTAGGGGATCTTGGTGAACCTGCTAACTATAAAGCTGCCATGATGAATCCTGAAAAGGAAAAATGGCGAGTTGCAATGAATGGGGAAATGCAATCCATGAAAGATAACGAAGTCTGGATAGAGGTTGACTTACCTCCAAATGCTAAGGTAGTTGGAAGTAAGTGGCTCTTTAAGATAAAGACTGACATGGATGGCAATGCACACACCTATAAAGCTCGTCTTGTAGCTCAAGGTTATACTCAAACCTATGGGGTAGACTACGAGGAGACATTTTCTCCTGTAGCAGACATTAGAGCTATTAGGATTCTTATAGCCATAGCTGCGTACTATGACTATGAGATATGGCAAATGGATGTAAAAACTGCCTTCTTAAACGGTCGCCTAGATGAGGACATCTATATGGCGCAGCCTGAAGGGTTTGTGAATCCAAAGTTTCCGAAGCGTGTATGCAAACTTCAAAGATCTATTTATGGGTTGAAGCAAGCATCAAGGCAATGGAACAAGAAGTTTGATGAAGAAATCAAGAAATTTGGTTTCACTCAAAATCTTGATGAGCCATGTGTGTATCACAAAGCTAGTGGGAGTAATGTTATTTTCCTTGTCTTATATGTCGATGACATATTGATCATGGGAAAAGACATTCCAAGTATGCAAGATGTAAAGTCTTATCTTGGAGAGTGTTTTTCTATGAAGGACTTAGGGGAAGCAGCATTTATTCTGGGAATCAAGATCTACCAAGATAGATCAAGGCGGTTAATTGGATTAAGCCAAAGTGCTTACATTGATAAAATATTGAAGAGATTCGGTATGCAAAATTCCAAGAAGGGATATTTGCCGATGCAAGTTGAACATGGCTTAAGTAATAAACTATGCGCGTCAACACCTGCTGAGGTGGATTACATGAAGAAAGTTCCTTATGCTTCGGCTGTAGGATCTATCATGTATGATGTGAGATGTACAAGGCCTGATGTGGCGTTTGCACAGAACATTACCAGTCGGTATCAACAGAACCCAGGTGTGAAACACTGGCAAGCTGTTAAGAACATTCTTAAGTATCTAAGGGCTACTAAAGAAATGTTTCTAGTGTATGGAGGAAATCCAGATGCAGAACTTGATGTTACAGGTTTTTGCGATGCGTCATTCCAAACTGATAAAGATGATACGAAGTCTCAGACGGGTTATGTCTTTGTCGTTAATGGAGGAGCAATTGACTGGAAGAGCAAGAAGCAAACAACGGTTGCGATGTCTATTACAGAAGCTGAGTACATAGCTGCTTCAGAAGCTGCGATTGAAGCTATTTGGATTAGGAAATTCATTTCGGGACTCGGAGTAATGCCCTCAATCGAATTACCTTTAAATGTGTATTGTGACAACTCTGCTGCAATAACATTTGCCAATGAGCCTGGAGTCATGAAGGGCGCCAGACATTTTCCTCGTCGATATCACTATGTTCGAGAACAAGTCGACATAGGTGAAATCAATCTACTCAAAGTTCATACAGATGATAATCTAGCTGATCCCTTTACAAAGCCTTTGCCAAAAGAAAAACTTACTGACCATGCTGATGGGATAGGACTTCGTTTAGCTAGTAGTTTCATGCAGATATGTGATTAGTATTTGGATAAAGGATGTTATGAACGAATATTACTTTAATGAAATAAAATAGTTGTTTATGTTTATTTTTCATTTTCTTAATATTATATCCTATATTTGCATGTTTAATCCGTGAATAATTTATGTTATTCTAAATAGTCCGTTGTCAATCAATGATGTGGGAATGTCATTAAATTAAGACAAATCTGAGTTTTGGTAGAATATACTTTTAAAGTATATTGATGCGTGGGACATACCAGATTCACATGATGTTCAATGAATTGAATATAGGACTCATCCCAACTTTACATGATGATACTTTATGGGTCTTTGTTATTAAGTATATCATGAAGTGTTTATCCTCAGACTTGAGATACCAGATAACTGATATGAATGTAGTGCATTTGTGTAAGATAGTCTAACGCTATCCGTAACTGGTAGTTATAAGGGCTATTTTCGGAAGTGTTGCAAAATTCATGAGTTATGTTTGTAGTCAAGAGAATTTGTTCCTTTGAATTTGTTTCAAAGCATAATACTATATGTGGGCCCCTCGTAGGGTTGACAAGATGTTTGTATGGCCATACCCAAGATCTATCTGGAATATGTTCAGATGATTTGGTAATCTTGTTCAATCATATACAACGTGAAACAGAATGTTAACTTATGAAATGACTTGATCCATATTCATAGTTAATGTAGTATTAGCAACAAAAGGATAAGTAAAAATGATGAATCATTAAATGGTTTTTCCAGGAGACCATACTCGATTTGATCTGGGGGCGTTGGCGTGTGAAAGCTAGACTAACCAATGTCATTACTATATTTAGTAATATCCAAGTGGGAGCTGAAAGGTTTTATGGATATTTAAATAATAGTATGTCCGGATTCGAACTCGAGACTTCGGGATTGCACACATTACGTATGAGAATTGATGTAAATAATTAATATAAATAAAACGCTATTATTATTAATTATTAGTTACGAAATAAAACATAACGATAGTTAAATAATTAACGAGGTTTGGTTAACGGTCGTTAAATATTAACTACGAGGACTAGAGATGAAATTAGTAGACAAGAAGGATCCGGAATCCCTTTGGGATTGGGTGGCCGGTCGTGGGCTTCTCAAACCAAGGAGGTGGGATTTCTTGGTCACCAAGTTTTGAGAATGTATATATACAAACCCTTGTATTCATTCTTAAACTAATCTTGGATCACCAATAACCTAATTTCTCCTCTCCTCTCTCCCTCTTTGTGTGGCCGGTCGAAACTCCCATACCCCAAGGGTTTTCGATTTTGCTTAACTCAAAGATACAAGTGTTTGGTTTTATTTGTGATTCAAGGAACTAGCTTTTCCACATCAAATCGCTATTAGTAAGTGTGTACAAGAACGAAGGACAAGCACGCTTGAGCTTGTAATCTTGGTGGTCGATTCTTGTGTGGGTCAAATATATAAACCCTAATTATTAGGGTTTTGGGTTTTGTTCTTGTTCAATTATCGTTTGATTCTTGAATTGCTAAAAGGTACGCACTTTCTTGTTCGGTTAATTATTTACATGTATTATTCCTATTTATTTCCGCTGCATGCTTTGATGATGTTATTTGATTTATTTATAATTGTTATGAGTATTAAATTCCAACAAACTTCACATAAGAAAATTAGTTACTGAGTTCTGGCCAATATCAATTTCCATTTTTCTGCTAACTAATGGAAGTAATGAATGTTAAAAATAATTATAAAAAAAAAAAGGCTAAAACTCACAATTATTCTCCAGCAGCAAAGCACAAAAATTTGATAAATTCGCAACTTTTGATTTCATAACTTGTACAACCATATATGCATACTTTCATTATAACTTCATATTTACAAATACAACAAAAATTATCACATATATAGTCAATCACTACCAATTTCATTTATTTCCTATAAATTAAATATTTTTACCATAAACATAACAATATATATAATCGAAATCAAGTTTTCCCCTTAAAAGCAAAAGAAAATATGAATCTTATAAAACCACACACCTGGAAATGATTGATAGCTCCATCTTCTAAAATTTGTATTACTGTCACACCCCCAAATTACCTGTTTTGCAGCGGAATGGAATTCCTGGGGGTTGACTGTCATAGCATCACAATCACGGTTATATTGAACGACCTAAAGTGTCATTTGGAAAACACATCGTTTGATTTAGTAAAACAATCAGAGTTTACAAAGTATAGGTCGCAAATGATAGTCAATATGTACGGAAATAAATTTGATACAAGCTAAGCGATGTTTTAAAGTGCATAAAATCTTTGTGAGACGCGTCGTCACCGCGACTCTATGATAAGTCCTTATGTATGCCATGATGAATATGCCTTAGATACCTGAGATAAAACATGCTAAAAGTGTCAACACAAAGGTTGAGTGAGTTCATAGAGTTTGTGTTGCCATGAATAAAACCTTTAAAGAATGTTCATGCAGCAAAGGCATTGCAAATCCACTCAGTTCCAAGTTCCGCCCATACAAAACTTGCAACCTGTGTGTTTACAACCCATTGCCAAAATATGTATAGCTTATGTTCAAGCACATGATGTCAAATGAATTCACAATAGTACCTAACTCGACGTAGAACCATAGCACATAATCAATAGTACATGACTCAATGTATCAGTAGTCAACTGATATAGCACAATATTCGACGTAGAACTATAGCACGCAAACAAGAACAATTGATATAGTACAACATTCGGTTTTGAAGCGATGGTGATCATGATAGAAGTTATCCTTAAAAATCTAAAGTACTTGTGAAAAATAGTTAAGCATGTATCTCCCCCAAAATAGTTCAAAACATACAAAAGTAGGGGCTACGAAACTCACTTGGACAATGATGTGATGGCAAAAGTGAGTACACTGAAATGTAGCGCAAATCTCTAACCGCGACCTATTATGAATGATATGATCTATAATAAGTCATGATGTAATGTTATGCATGAAGCTCATATGATATTTATACCACTTGTGAATTTTTGAAAATAAAGTTTATCGTCGAAAAATAATCTTATAACGTCTTGACAATTTATAAACTACTTTACAAGTATTTTCGTTGAAATGATATCCTACGATAATCATATAGTGATTTATTATGAAATTATAGTTTTCCGTCTCAAAATAATATAATTTGACAATTCATGAAAGTGACTAAATGGCCTCGAAAAGCTAGTCGTAAAATAGTGAATATCGAGTGTTAGAAAACAAACTCAATTGTTTTGGAAAGCTTGTAGCATTATCTCAAAGTCTTGGCTTTTAAATTTTCGTCATAGAGGTCTTGATCCTGGAGAAAAATATAGGTGAAGTAGGGTACTTGTACCAAAAATATTGTTTAAGGGTAGTTTTCGGCAAAGTTTGAGTGACCTATTTTATTCGTTACAACTCCATTTGACGAACGGTTGGACATTTTCGAAAATAGGCTAGGTGAATTTACTTTTACTAGAAGACATCGTTTTATAAAAAGTACTCCATCGATGTTAAAAATGACTCCGAACATGGTCCTTAGCGGCAACTAGTTTTTGGCAATTAGAAAATATATTAGTGTTTTATACTTGTAATAAAAAGTTACGACGACCTTGTTTAAACACGTGTAATTTTATCGTTATAAGTCCGTTTTCCACGTTTTATATGTCCTTAGCTTCGTGTTAATGTATACTAATATATTTTTGATAAATCGACTCATTTAGATAACGCTTAAGACTCATTTTCAACTCTTAAAAATCTGGACAGCATGCTGAATTTTCCGGAAATATAGTTTTCGTCGTTAAACTTGAAAATAGCATAACTTCTTCGTTATAACTCCGTTTTAACCCGTTCAAGTGACTACGTTTTCGTTTTAAAGTATATTTTCTGAATATCTAGCCCAAATTATTTTGTAAACTGTCTAAATTTCCAGAATTAACAAAAATGATCAGACCCTTATTTATAGTTGTCGAAATGGATTTTTCTCGCGTAATACTTATTCTAACAACTTCAAATCAATGCCAAAGCTATTCTAAACCTACCATACACCTTCTTAGGGTGTCATGGGTTGCTAGACATCATCAAAAATGATATGTTTCAAGGGATTAATTATAGGATGATATATATTCATTATAATTACTAAAAACATTAAAAGTGGTATAGATACTCATATAACTTGCATGTTTTCCTCAAGCATGATAAAATGACCAATGTATGAATATGGAAAAAAATAAAATGATCATGAAATGCTTACTAGTGTAGTGATGAGGTTTTAGAACAAGTTTTTTCCTAATTACTCTAGGTTTTTATTTCAAAACCTTAATTAAGAGTATGCTAGTGTGTATATTTTAACTTGATCCTTGAAAAATCTCGGTTTCTTCTTGGTGTTCTTGAGTTGGCTGAATATAGAGATGAAAAAGAGAGGATTTTGATGTTTACTTCACCTTCAATGTGTGTACACTATGTGTTTTGAAAGAAATAATATCTAGTAAATAATGAAGTGTACATTTAGAGTAGATTTTTATGAAGACCATGGTGAGTCACATTGTTTTGGTCGACAATGGGTAAAAACAAGAAAAGGTGGTGAGTTTTTAATAAGTAAATGTATTATATTATAATTGTAGTGTATATTTGATAAGTAAAGTAATTATTTAGCGTAGCGTTGGCTTGAAATCGATTTTTACGGAACAAAATAAAATATATCAAAGTCATAAAAATTATAAAAATACATTTCTTACGAGAATTTAGTGAATAAATATTTATCAAATTGAATTTATGAAAACCGTTGTAAATATTTATACATAACAATTTATATACAAAATAAATTGAAAACATCGGGTAAACTAATAATATAATTTTTATAGTCTTAAAACGAGTATAAAAATATATTAGGATACTTTTTGGAAGTGTCGGATCAAATATTCAAAATAAATGATTACGCGATAGCGTTTATTTAATAGGAAATTATACGTTTAATGAAAAATGTAAAACAATGCATGAACTAATGTGATGATGATGTTGCTAATGATATGTAGACTAAATCTAGTCTATATGAAATGTCCTCGACGATATGTTCATGAATTCGCAGCTAAACCATTAAGGTTACGCGAATTTGATACTCGTAAACCTAGTTTACGATAAATGATGAATAGTGAATCATGAATAGTGATTTTTCTCTGGAAATGAATAGTGTTTCGTGAATAGTAAACTTTTGAAATATGTTCTCAGAATATCAAATCGACATAAAAAATGATGAATAGTAACTGATGAATAGTAAATTCCCGAGATGAATAGTAAAATTTCAAAGTTCGTAAAATGACCTGAAATTACGATTTGTCACAATTACCCACTAGTTGGTGTTGAAGATTTGGATATCACAAGCATATACCTCAAAATAGTATCATGTTGTAGCAACGGAAAACAATACTACACCTACGGCCTCGAAGATCAAACCACATCAAATCTTTAAATCACCATCCGATCAGAATCAGAGAGAGGCGGTTTTCGTGGATTCTAGAGGATTACATAACATAAGTGACAACCACCATATTTATGTTATCACACCGCATAGATCAGAAAACGGGCTCAAGAAACATCCCAAAAGAAAAGGTTGTTTTAAACCGGAAATAATATTCTAATAATAATTTGTTACTATTTGGGCGGTAGAATTCCTTAGCTATCTTTTATATAATAAAACAAAACCTCTAGTGGGAATTTTCATTTCAAAAAGAAAAAAAAACAAACCATACCTTATTTAGTCATAATTAATTTATTAATAATTTTATTTTTCAATTATATTCAATGAAAAAGATTAAATATTTCTTAATTTGGCTAAAAATTAATGATTTTCGTTTTATGTAGAGAAAAACTAAAAATACACATGTACCCAAGGGCTTTTTTCCAATACTTTTGGACTAAATTGTAAACTAAAAAATAAAAAAAAGGAGTCTTATTGCATCTTAATTCTCGCAAAACAAATCCGAAAGAAAAAAAAAAACCTACAATCAAAACCTTTCTTTCTCGATCACACACAACATCGTCGATTACAAACAACATTCCGAAGATGATTTGATGTCATAGTTCCGTTCCGAAGGTGTTCATCATATTTGTATCCATTGTGTAAGTAAATAGCTTTAATTTTTGATTTTGAAAGATTGACGGAATTTAATTGGTTTCCATAATATTGTCTCATTGTTTTGATTTTATTGTCTTTTCATAATGTTTAAGTGATATAAATCATAAATATGGTTCGACTATAAATCCCATACATTATAATTTAGAAAAAATAATTAAAACTAGATGGTCTTCTGTAATTGTTAATATATAACTTATTAGTAGGCATTAACTTTTTAAAAACCACTTCTATTGATTGTGTTGAATCGACATGGATTTGTCTTGAATTATGATATGTGATATGGGTTTTCATGTATTTTATAAAAGATGCATATCAAGTGTTTGTTTTTATGCCAAAACGAAAAACATGCTAATTTTTTGTTAGTTTAGCACTTAAAGAAAACACAAACGATCTCCCCCCAAAAACGCTTATATGCTACGTATTATTATGATTATACCAAATTAATGTTGTTATATTTGGCATTCTTATATTCGCGGGAGACCATAATGTGCCTACGAGAGTAATCATAAACTCAAAATCTGAATGACTCAAAGTGTATTAGAGTGTATTAGATCTAAATTTATGTTCGTGTGTTTTAGTTAATGCATTCGGTTTGTATGTGTTCTATTCAGTTTCAAGGTAATTTCTGATCCTTTCGAACAACTTACTGAAAAGGGTTTATTATTATTATATATATTTTTTTATAGGAATAAAATACTAAGTTCAATACACAAATTAAACTTCTCTTCCAAAATCCATACGCTGCCCCTCTACGCTCTTCCCCATCGGAGTCTCCTTCGGCATTGCCTTCATGAGTATTTTCCTTTTTTCAGGTGATTTTGGTCCTGATTTTCTCAAATTAAGGTCAATATGTGTTTGATTTTGATAATATAAATTTTTTTCCAAGTTTTGTTAATGATTATCCTATGGTCTTCTTCAATAGTCTTAAAATTAGGAATTGAGTTATCTAAATATGTGATGTTTATAATTAATAGTAATTCTTATGTGTGTTGTTTGTAATCTTTGTTTTTTTGTACCATGTTTGATATTAGGAAGAATGATGCTCAAATCTCTTCTAAACATGTTCGCAAAAAGCTTCTCAAGTAAACGGAGAAAAATCATGTATTTCTTCTACATTTCACATATACTTCGTAGTACTTACATAGTTATATGTTAACGCCTAACATTTATAGTTACGCTTTCAACAGAACCTGAAAGCACCTATTATACATCTCATGTTACTGGTGATTAAAGCCCGACCTGAGACAACTTGCTTCATTGGCATGAGACCGGCTATTTTGTTCAAGTAAGATGCGTTTTAACGCTTAGAGCACAAATGCTTATGCTTATCCTTCTAAATAATAAAAGCACTTGAATTTCTTGAATATTGTTTTGAAATTAGTTTGCATGCAGTTTATATGAATCTATTGCCTTATTTATGAAAGCTATTAGCATTTGGAAAATGATTAGTATTGTTGTTTCATTTCATTTTGCAAACTACTTATGATTATATGGGAGTTTAAGAGTTCATATATAATAGAATTAATTAACACTCTCCTAACTTATTTTAAATTGCGTACATCATAGTTTTCGTTACTTCTTACCCAAATTGAGTGATAGGTAATGGTGGCTTTACTTCCCTATTGGGAGGTTGCTATACATCTATTAAGCTCATCTTCTCTACTAATGAGACTTAGGCGAACGTTAGAAGGATGATTTTTTCTTATGTATAAGAGATAGTTTTTTATTATCTTTTAGAGTATGTAAAATTGTCTATGATGTATAACTTTTATCATAACAATACCTTTAATTTGGTTGAAGAATCATCATAAATTATTGGACATGAAAGATACATATACAATGTCAAGCCAATTCGTTCCACAAAACGAGAATTAAAACATCATATCCTCAGATAATTTCTCTCTATTCCTTTACTTGCTTTTGTTTATTTTAAATTAAATACTTTTTGCTTGTGATTTTCTATGTTCCATGAACTTTTCAACCGAATAAATATCCAATCATGTGCTGCCAACCAAATAAGTTGCTTAATGCTGTACAATAATGTTGACTTTTATAACTTTGTAACATTGAAAAGTATGTGAAACAAATAGTAAAGCTTACGGAAATCTCAAGTGTATGAGTTCGAAATAAGCACGTAATTAGCACATGATCTACTTCTCCAAGCAAATTCCAATAGGATTCTTATTATTCTGATCACGTGAAAAATGTGTTTTTTATGACAAGCTCACTAAGACCTTATTCGTGGTATCAATTTCGTTGCATAGTAATTATTTTGAAGTGAATCACATGTCAAAAGCATCTGGCAGTGAGTTTCGTAAGACGTTAGCCAACACAGAGTTGTTACGTCCACATGTAAATAACATTCTTTTTTCAATTCCGCAAACCTGATAGCCCTCGGTTGAACCATAGACCATATCAGAAAGAGGCATAATTAAGTGATAATTAAGGTTATTTGGTTAGTACTTCCTCTCAAGTTGCTTACTTTTGGATTGGTCAGATTAGTATTGTTTTGGGAGTGTTTTTTTTTCCTCTTCTTTTTTTGGTTGTTGTGAGAGTTGTATCAATATCTTGTGATATATTATGATTTTCTACATGATTTATTCTTTATACAATCAAAAGGAATATTCAGTGAATTATTAATGGTTTCTATAGTGTTTCGAATGAAAGATTGTTGTAATATATGTTTGTCGAATTGTAATCACAATAAAGTTATTGCTTGGTGGACAAAATACAACATTCTACTTTCTTGGAATTGGATTTATGTCTGGCACAAACGAAGGGGACCATATGCTAATCTACACGCTATAAATTTCGTTCCAGCCATTAATCTCCATTAAGGTTAATGAGTTTTTCATCTTTATTTTGATCCTACTGGAAATTCTTTTGGTGGATCCTAATTAGTAGCTCATGTTGTGTGAAAAGCCCTTCAACCATGGTTTATTCCTTTTATGCTAATTGCAAATTCAACCAAAGGGTCTGTGTCTCAATGGTAGCTCATGTTGTATGAGAACCTCCTCAACCAAATAATTATGGGTTCAAGTCCTGCTTAAAATATGTGAAATAGATTTGTGGTATAAATATTGTACAACAACAACAACATACTCAATCCCGCCGAGGCTAGGTATGGGGGAGGTAAAATGTAGACAGATCCTACCCCTACCCCAGGATAAACCCGGTAGTAGAGAGGTAGGGTGAAGAATCTTCGGTGGAAGACACGTATCATGGTGAGTGATGGATTTTACGAACAAAAGTCACGAAGAAGGGGGATAGACTATGAGAAAGCTAAAAATGAGAAAAAATTTACTTGATAGGAATCAAGCAAAGAAACCTAAACGAGGTGGACTACTAACTATCTATTCTATTCCCCGGCAGCAGCGCCAAAAACTTGATAACGCTACACGCGTCGTTCGGGGTCAAAGGAACTTCCTTTTCTTCGAGCAAGTTTTATAACACCCTAGGCAGTGAACCTAATCGTTGTAGTGTAGTATTAGGGTAAGCCACGGGTATTGATATCGTTCTCTAGGGGAATAGTGTCGTTAGGCTGAAATGTATGTCGATTTAAGCCTAAAGATGAGGGATGATTATTTTTGTATTTTTATATTTTATGAAATGGAAAGGTACGAATCTCGGGGTTTGGATTTGGGGGTTGGTATTTCTACCGATTACTCTACTTATCTAATTAACTAAGCTAAGGATAGTCTATGTCTATTATTGTGTGCTCGTATGATGATTTAAAAATGTGTTCACTTAGGTTTTATTACTCCTTAATTATCTCCTATTGATGGTTGAATTGTCACGTCCTTATTCTTAACGCGTTGTGTGTCTAAAATCGTAGGGTATGCGTTTATCCCTAACTCTTTGAACTTACCAAAGGGTCTCGTCTACAAAAACTACTAGGGATCATAAACTCTAACTCTAAGGCCTCTTTGGACGGTTTAGCTTACAACCGCACTAGGTGCTATAACCTAAGGTTCACAAAGATTAATCAAGCATTAAGTACACAACGAATGACCTATCGCATTACTAGCTCATTAACAATTAAGATAAGAGACAACCAATCAATATTCAATAATTAAGTTTCATATTCCCTAAGCAAACACACAAGTAAATTAGCCGGACATGGAGAACATGCAAGCATACACACAAATAATCAAAGACATAATTGAATTAATGAAGTAAAACACTTATCTTGATGTAAGATAGGGTTTGGAACCCTAAAATACTGTACAAGACAGCCTTGGTTCGGTTTTAGGTTTTTACTCAAAAAGACTACACACAAATACTGAAAAATTCGTATTCTATATATAAGATTACATATGCGACAGCGTCACCTTATGTTTTGTGACGCCGTCGGATCGCCGTCATTAGGGTTTTGTCTTGGCCACGTTAGTCTTGCGACGGCGTCACCTTGTGCTTGTGACGCCGTCCTCTTCAGCGACGCCGTTTGGATCAAATCTAGGCCGTCTGAGTTGCAACGGCCTACTCTTTTAAAGCCCGACACCGTCACTTGAAAATATGAAATTTGGCTTCTGTGCCGTCACAAAAATACTCCGACGGCGTCGCGTATAAGCAGTGACGCCGTCACCTTGTCTTTCAGCAGCTTGAGTGTCTCGATTCTTGACTTTGGCCATTTTCTTCGTATATCGCGCCTTTTCGTCCAAATAAGTGCCATTACAGCAATTTGCCTTCAAGAGACCTAAAAAGTGAAAAGGAATGATATTAAGTAATAACGGATACAAAATTGATCAAATAAGGGCTTAAACGACCCCTCAAAAAGGTACATTTTAAAACCTTATCAAATATCCCTACACTTGGTATTTGCTTGTCCTCAAGCAAATGTGCTTTTAGCCAATTAATTTATAAGTTAGGGGTCATGAAGCATTGGTTTAAAAAAGTCCACAACACGTATAAGCCTCGTAAAAGTCATAACAAGCACGGAAATTACATACTAGCACCTCACATGGGGTGTTTGGGTACTCACATCTCTCTCGGGTGTGTATGAAATATAACAAGTTGGAAATGGAAGTTTAAACACTCATTAACCGGTCCTAGTACATAGATTACCATAGGCTTGAGAATAGATCAAACCTCCATCGCTTTGGCGTAAGCACCTAGGGAATACTATCAAAGAGGTCTTTAAAGGGTTGTAATGTTAGGCTTACGGTAGGGAAACAAAGGGTTTGGTGGGATAGGCTATTTAGTGGTGGCAAGTCAAAAATCTCTATGTTACAAGAATACGAAGAATGGCGTTGCTAAGCCAAGACTCGACACTCTAGACTCTAGCTAACTGAAACAAACAAACATAAATTTAAAGGATAGATGTAGGATGGTAGCCCGTATGTTGATTTTTTTTTTTTTTTTTTTTTTTTTTTTTTTTTTTTTTAATTACTCTATTTTTTTTTCATACACTTTTACTCTACCATCCTCTACGGTAACATCAAAATGATAGGGATTTATAGGCACATCCCTACACTTGAGTTTTTATTACTCTAACACTAATTTGACCCGAATTGAAAAGATCAAAACACTTGGGGTATGTTATTACGCAAATTAGGGAATTTAACGTTCCCTTCCAATCATTTTATAAACTTTAACTTTTTTCCATGAGTCCCAATCATCCCAAAACTGTGTACAAAGGATATGACTCGACTTAGCAACTTATGCAAGCAACTAGATAATTGAACTAAGGGTTTGGGGTGATAACAATAATGCACTAAAAATGAGTGCATACAGGGTAGGCTAAGGCGATTTGGGTGTATATTTGGGGGTGGGGTGTAAACAATGCTCTTCATTGATATTCCGGAAAAACCGAAACATCACGAGAACCGCGAAAAGGATAGGCTCTGAGGGGTTAACTAGGGGTATCGTGTACTAAAGATGAGTACAACGCAAAAGGTGTGGGGGAATTACTCAACCGATGTGGAAGAAGTAATTATATTACGGGTATCAAACAAGGGTTATCCTAATGCCTCTTATCATTTAGTTATTCCTAACTACACAAGTGTAGTCTTACTAGCGATCTCGGAATGCATCACAAAACAAGTTCTAGAATCTAATATACTACCGGTTCACACTTTAAGCATTAAAGATGAATGCTTTAATTCCTACTAATCTAAGGGCGATCCTCACATTTTGGGTGGAATTTAGGTGGTAAAGGGTTTTTGTGCTAGTCATGCAACTTCCTATCCGTGAGACGCTTTTGTTAAGACTAATGGCCCACTCCTATATGTCATGAAAAATTTTAAATTTTGTGCCAAAATTACCCTAACCGACATTTTCTCATGGTTTATTACACAAATACAATTGGACAAAGCAAATAATCAAGGATAAGCATAGTTTCAAAGTTCCCGTTTTATTTTCCCTCCCTACACTTAAACTGAACATTGTCCCC
>BPTQ01000005.1:356927595-356958246 GCA_019973895.1 Chrysanthemum seticuspe | reverse complement strand
TAAGAGACAGGGGTAGGCTAAGGCGATTTGGGTGTATATTTGGGGGTGGGGTGTAAACAATGCTCTTCATTGATATTCCGGAAAAACCGAAACATCACGAGAACCGCGAAAAGGATAGGCTCTGAGGGGTTAACTAGGGGTATCGTGTACTAAAGATGAGTACAACGCAAAAGGTGTGGGGGAATTACTCAACCGATGTGGAAGAAGTAATTATATTACGGGTATCAAACAAGGGTTATCCTAATGCCTCTTATCATTTAGTTATTCCTAACTACACAAGTGTAGTCTTACTAGCGATCTCGGAATGCATCACAAAACAAGTTCTAGAATCTAATATACTACCGGTTCACACTTTAAGCATTAAAGATGAATGCTTTAATTCCTACTAATCTAAGGGCGATCCTCACATTTTGGGTGGAATTTAGGTGGTAAAGGGTTTTTGTGCTAGTCATGCAACTTCCTATCCGTGAGACGCTTTTGTTAAGACTAATGGCCCACTCCTATATGTCATGAAAAATTTTAAATTTTGTGCCAAAATTACCCTAACCGACATTTTCTCATGGTTTATTACACAAATACAATTGGACAAAGCAAATAATCAAGGATAAGCATAGTTTCAAAGTTCCCGTTTTATTTTCCCTCCCTACACTTAAACTGAACATTGTCCCCAATATTGCCCGAAAGTATCAAAGTTATGATAAAAGAAGGTAATGAAAAACGAAAGAAACTAATACTCCTCTGATTAGCTTGGTAGGATCCGTGTGTGAAGTAGTGGTTAAATCCTTTCCAAGAAAAATGTGCGCGTGAAAAGCTCCTTCCAATCTTTTGTTTCTTCTTCTTGATAAATAAAACCTGCACATTTGAAGAAAACAAACGAAATCTTCGCGTAAAATCGGCGGTAATAATATATATAAGACTCTACTAAAATAAGAAATAATGCTTCTGGAATGGATGTTTACAGAATTTCTGGAAAATTAAGACCTGGAAAATTCCAAAGATTTATAAGTAGCTCAGAAAACGAGAAAAAAAGTAATCTGTTGTTTTTACTCCTTCCTGACGCCGTCAGGTTGCAATCCTGACGCCGTCAGGTTGCAATCCTGACGCCGTCAGGTTATCCTGACAAAAACTGGTCTGCGATTTTCTGAAAAAAATTCTGGAAAATTTATATCTTTAGAATCTGGAAAAATTTCTGTAAAACATCCATTATGACTCGATACAATCATTTGACTCGAACATACATATATATATATATATATATATATATATATATATATATATATATATATATATATATATATATCTTTTAATGAATTGTTATTCTCATGTTTACGTTTCTTTTGAAAACGTGTGTAATCCTCCCTACACTTATCCTTTATGTAAAATACCTTTATATGCAATTAAGACGAGGTTAAAAACAAAATAAAGCATTTTTACAAATTTAAATATGAGAATAAACAATTAATAAAAGATATATAACACTAACAAGCAAACATTTAAGCATGGGTTGCCTCCCACAAAGCGCTTTTCTTAATTTAAGAGTCTTGTCGCTAGACTCGTAGTCGTGCCCTCACGTTGTCTCGTGCACGCTCACGTGCTCATACTTAAGCCATTCCAACGTTCTTTCATTCTTTTTGTAATCATCTCCTAATTCAAGGCATTCTTTGTAATACCGCTTAGCTTTTTCATATGGGTACCTAAGTCCACTTTGCTTATCTCTTTCACTAAGCAATGGAATAGGGGTCATTCTATTACAAGCCTCAATATCCTTATGTTTAAACGTAGGATGAGCGTGTGGCATTTGGTAGATAAAGTCTTCAACTTCATCAGAGAATGTAATTAGACCATCAATCATCCGTTCATTCAACCTAGTCATTCTTTTGAAAGGTTTTCCAAAAATTACTTGAGTGAGGTCCTTATCAATAAATTCTCCAAAGTCTTCTAAGACCATGAACTCTACCAAATAAGTAAAGCTTCCAACAAACACGTGCAAATGAGTGACTGCTTCAACAACATTGTTCCCTTGATAAGTTAACTCATTGATCTTGATTTTATTGTATAGGTCCCTTGAGATTAAGTTCAAAGGCAAGAATGAATTCAAGTAAGCATCGAACCCTTCTAATCCTATCTTGCAAGGGAATTGCATGTTAAAGGGCCCATCCTTCTCAATTCTACACCTAGGGTCAAAACATTGGGAGGGGTCTTCCTCCATTTCAAAACTAACTTCATTGATGACCTCCCCGCTATCAAGTGCTTCACCATAATCAAATTCTTCATCGGAATCTGAGTCATAGAAAGGACTTTGTTGTTGCCAATTTTTCTCATTATGCCCTAGGTGATTTCCAAAATGGTGAACGGGTGAGGGGTTTTATGGGATTGCGTTCTCAATTTCGGGATTGGGAACGGGTAGGGTAAAGAATCTTCGGTGGAAGACACGTATCATGGTGAGTGATGGATTTTACGAACAAAAGTCACGAAGAAGGGGGATAGACTATGAGAAAGCTAAAAATGAGAAAAAATTTACTTGATAGGAATCAAGCAAAGAAACCTAAACGAGGTGGACTACTAACTAGCTATTCTATTCCCCGGCAGCGGCTCCAAAAACTTGATAATGCTACACGCGTCGTTCGGGGTCAAAGGAACTTCCTTTTCTTCGAGCAAGTTTTATAACACCCTAGGCAGTGAACCTAATCGTTGTAGTGTAGTATTAGGGTAAGCCACGGGTATTGATATCGTTCTCTAGGGGAATAGTGTCGTTAGGCTGAAATGTATGTCGATTTAAGCCTAAAGATGAGGGATGATTATTTTTGTATTTTTATATTTTATGAAATGGAAAGGTACGAATCTCGGGGTTTGGATTTGGGGGTTGGTATTTCTACCGATTACTCTACTTATCTAATTAACTAAGCTAAGGATAGTCTATGTCTATTGTTGTGTGCTCGTATGATGATTTAAAGATGTGTTCACTTAGGTTTTATTATTCCTTAATTATCTCTTATTGATGGTTGAATTGTCACGTCCTTATTCTTAACGCGTTGTGTGTCTAAAGTCGTAGGGTATGCGTTTATCCCTAACTCTTTGAACTTACCAAAGGGTCTCGTCTACAAAAACAACTAGGGATCATAAACTCTTACTCTAAGGCCTCTTTGGATGGTTTAGCTTACAACCGCACTAGGTGCTATAACCTAAGGTTCACAAAGATTAATCAAGCATTAAGTACACAACGAATGACCTATCGCATTACTAGATCATTAACAATTAAGATAAGAGACAACCAATCAATATTCAATAATTAAGTTTCATATTCCTTAAGCAAACACACAAGTAAATTAGCCGGACATGGAGAACATGCAAGCATACACACAAATAATCAAATACATAATTGAATTAATGAAGTAAAACACTTATCTTGATGTAAGATAGGGTTTGGAACCCTAAAATACTGTACAAGACAGCCTTGGTTCGGTTTTAGGTTTTTACTCAAAAAGACTACACACAAATACTGAAAAATTTGGATTCTATATATAAGATTACATATGCGACGGCGTCACCTTATGTTTTGTGACGTCGTCGGATCGCCGTCATTAGGATTTCGTCTTGGTCACGTTAGTCTTGTGACGGCGTCACCTTGTGCTTGTGACGTTGTCCTCTTCAGCTTCTGACGTCGTCTGGATCAAATCTAGGCCGTCGCAACTCTTTTAAAGCCCGACACCGTCACTTGAAAATATGAAATTTGGCTTCTGTGCCATCACAAAATATTCCGACGGCGTCGCGTATAAGCAGTGACGCCATCACCTTGTCTTTCAGCAGCTTGAGTGTCTCGATTCTTGACTTTGGCCATTTTCTTCGTATATCCGCGCCTTTTCGTCCAAATAAGTGTCATTACCGCAATTTGCCTTCAAGAGACCTAAAAAGTGAAAAAGAACGATATTAAGTAATAACGGATACAAAAGTGATCAAATAAGGGCTTAAACGACCCCTCAAAAAGGTACATTTTAAAACCTTATCAACAGGCAGGAAAGAAAGCAAGCAAAACAAGGCAAGGCACCAAAGACAAGCACAAGAAGAGCAGGTAAACCTACAGGAGCAACAAAGCAAAGCAACAACCACGCACGAGCCTAAAGCTAAGGCAGAGCAAAAACACAGCACCAAATCAAAGCAGGGCAAGGAAAGCAGGCAAGCCTAAAACAACACAGAGCAAAACAAAGCAGCGCACGGGGCCTAAAACTACGGCAAAGCAAAAAAAGGGAGGCAGCAAAAATCGAAAACCCGAGGGGCAAGGCAAACAACGAGACGCCTAAAGTCTATCCCACCCAACCCATCCAAACCCACAAAGACCCAGACCAAGACTAACTGCAGATCCTAATCCTATCTCTCCATCCTTTCCTATCTGAGGTCATGTCCTCCGACAAGCGAAGCTCCGACATGTCTAGCTTAAGTCTATCCTCCCACCTGAGTTTGGGTCTGCCCCTTCTTCTAACGCCCACTATTAGAAGCGCCTCGACCCTTCTAACCGGCGCTGTTTGAGGCCTCCTCCTGACATGGCCGAACCACCTCAACCTACCTTCTCTCATCTTCGAGATAATATTACCGACGCCAAGTTTTTCTCAGAAAACTCCGTTCGGGATCATGTCAAGCAAGGTCTTGCCACAAGTCCATCTTAGCATTCTCAGTTCGGCCACCTCTACCCTGTTAGCAGTGGTATAAATATTGTGATATAGTAATTGTCATTCTAAAAACAAATTGCAAATTCAAAGCTTCACTTTTAAATTCCCAATCACCAACAACCGTTTTACTCATTGTTAAAATAACCCAAAGTTGTAGGTCATGTGAAAATGGGTAAAACGATGTCACCCAAATAAATGAAAATACTCAAGATTCCCAACCAAACTATTAAAAACCAAATCCTCCTTTAATTTTATTTTTAATTGTTTGAACGACAACTAAAGATATCGCTATAGTTGGTAGTGACAACATGACGAAAGAAGAGAGGATGCATCAAACTGGAAGTTGCAATCATGGTAATAGACACATTAATGGTTCAATTTGTTAGGTTTTCTGCAAGTACAATTAAGAGGCTTCTATTTTTATATGATATATAACCCGTATCTTTTATATAATAAGAGAAACTCATAAGTGTTAGAAGATTTTTTGGTAAACTAAATTGATCTATAGTAAACCTTTTATTAAAATTAGAGCTTTATGATTGGTTAATAAAAATCAAAATTGAATATAATTTGGTCAGCATTACAATATATTGGGTCAAATTACAAAGATAGAAACTTTAAAAAAGGAGGATAATTTATAAAAATTTAAGGGATGAATTTAAAGTAACGTTATATTCTGTCTGATTAATAACCTTTATTAAAAATCTAATCTTAAAGTCAATTTTATAAACTGAAATGTAAAATTCTAAGTTTTCATAATTTTTAATAATTTAATAAATTTAACAAATACAACCTAAACTTTATATTTGTTTATAAAAAAACACATTTATTATTGTTGTTAATTATAAATATTATCATCATTATTAGCTTAGATTAACGTATATGAATGTGATTACAAATATAAATATGAAAACACGAGTTACTGTGATTTGCAAATAAATACACAAGATTTTACATATAGCAACAACTCATGTAACTCATCTTTAAAGTTTAAGTAAGAATATCTAAAAAACCATTTTTTTTACAATCTGGGCTTAATAACATGTGCGTACACAGTTTAAAAAATTAAGTACGGTTAAATAAATTATTTTTAGCCATGTATATTAAACGAAAATTTAATTTTTTTTTTATTAAGATTCAAAACCGTATGTGTATGTTCCGTTACGTTTACAAGAATATGTCTCATAAATTATGACGGTTTTCAGAATAACTAAATTTATAAACAATAAAACTTAATATTTTACACCAAACAAATATAGTATATATATATATATATATATATATAACTATTAGTTATATATACTCATTGTTTGAATCCCATGTGTGCACGAACGTTATAATTGAATTAATTGTTTTCTAAATAATAAGAAAAAAATCCAAAAGTTTACTTTCGAACCTTAAAGAACAAAATCAAAACTTAAAAAAACAACTAACAAAAACTAAACTCCATTACTTTCTAATGCAAAAGGACAACTCAAATCTTTTAGTTTGGACTATCTCAATAATTAATGATAAATAAAACTTTTTTGTTTTTTTAAATACACTTTCCAATTGTAACAAAAATACAAAAAAAATATAAGTTTATATTAGTGTTCTTTATTGTCTTAAATTTTTATTTATAAAATTTTATAATAGCTAAACTTACAACACTGACATGCTAACACAACCATTAACATTCCACCATAAGATTAAATGAATTTATCTAAATTATCGATACATAAACACAACATGCGGTAGCTGAACATGTATGCAAAAACTATATATGAATAAGAATTGTTACTATGTACGTCAAACATAATTATAAAACAAAATTAAGAACAATAATTAAAAAAAAAACAAAAAACAAATTATTTGTTTTTTGATAGATAAAAAAACATTATTGAAAATTTTAGAAAAAATCTAGTGCGTGCACGGGCATTATAACTACTAATATATATATATAAAGAATTACTTCTACAATATTTGTTTGTCCCACATCGACTGGTGGAGAAGAAAATACTAAGAAGGAGCATGTTCCTCTACTCTTCTTGGTGTTTGCCTGCTTGGTATTGATTGTCTAGTTGCATTCTTATGGATGTACTTTTAGCCTTTGAAAGAAACTCTTATCAAACATCATTTTTGCTTCTTTATAATTCCTTTTCTCTAACATAACACATACTTATAAAGTGAAACCCAAAGTAACCATATGGCCAAGACGATTAACTAATATTTGGCAAGATAACCCATGGAAAGGTTTCGACTTTCGATGAGTTTGACACATATGCAAATAAATTTGATGGTTCGACCTAGCTACTAGACTTGAGATCTTAAGGAATAAGGTGCGAGCATTTTATGTGCGACAACACTAATCATTTTGATCTACATCCTGATATTTGTATAAAAACTAGAGCATTCTATAGCTCTTAATGTCGTAAGAACTCGACTCTTTCTCTCTTTGGGACCATCGACATGACCCCATAAATTGCATGCAAAGCAGAAAGATGTCAAAAACCAAAAATTTACATACTCTGTATTCCAATTTTAAAATTTTATATAACACACGTGGTATAACTGCATAATGCACTACATCATCTACTAGAATGAGTATCGTTCACTATTTATTCATCTCAAGTTGCAACATAATTATAGCAAGCTACATGGTGTACGTGTTGGTCATCAAATAGTGAGTGTGGCAAGTCTATAACTAAGCATAGGGCTTAGATAAATCACTAGTCGTAATTAATTTTTATAGTTAAAACCATCTAATAGAAGAAAACTTTCTTAAATGTTATCTAATAGTTGAGAAATTTCTTAAATGTCTATTTATCACATATTGACATGATAAATTTCAATTTTTGTAAAATATCATAATTTTGCTTACGTGTCGTGACCGGCAACTGATTACACCGGTTAAATTGATTATTAGGACTTTTTTTATTAGTTAATTACGTGTAGGTTAAAACCTAATAGCAAATATCTTTCCTCAAATGTTCACTTATTAGTAATGAAATCAATAAAATATCACAATACCTATTCAGCCTTGTTTTTTACTTTGTGAAATTTGGGTTTTACCTTGTGCCATTTGAGAATCTAAAGTATTAAGGTGTTTGGTAAAATAACTTTCAATTTGGGAAAGAACACATATATAATATGAAAATCTGACGTAGACAATAACGGTACAATTTAAAACGTGACATGTACATTTGATAGATTACGTGGATTTTGGAGATAAAAAAACGGGTTTTTATTGATATCAACCCAAAACCAACCAAGTTTGATGGGTATTATGGAATTTTATTGGGTTAGAACTCATAAGTATAGGGGTTGTAATTTCTCACTTGATACGAAACCCAACCTGAAATCGACAAAAAAATTAATAGGTTCGGGGTGATTATAAATAGGTTACGGGTCGTGTTCGGAAAAACTCAGGTCCGGTTTAGGTGTAGGTTAAACGGCTTGACTCGTTAACCCGTTTAAGATTTTTTTCAAAACTTAAAAATTATATAAACTGGATTATACGGGTTAAATGGGTTAAAATTGGTCGACCCGCGAACCTATTTAACCCGCTAACTCATATATGTATACGGGTTAAATAGGTAATGTTCGGGTATGTTTATAAACAAGTTAGGGTTGATATGACTGATTTCATTATTTAAATGGGTCGGGTTCGGGTTAAGGTCATTTGACCTGTCAACCCGTAAACCCGAACCCGGCCCGAATCGCCTCCCTAAATGAACATATTAAGAAAGTTCCCCGTAGATGACTTTAACCCTAATTTTTATTATTAATTAGCGGAATCATCAATCGTTTTTGCTACCGGTTTACAAATTACACTTACTAATTCTCCTTCAAGTCTAGCTTCATTTGAGGTAGGTATAACCTTTATTTATCTTTGCTATAAATTCACGAATATGTGTTACTTTAGATTGTAGAGAGCAAAGTTTTGATTAAGCATATTTAGCATGCATATTATTAGCTTGTAAGTGAATTGATTAGAATTTAATGCTTGGTTTGCGAGAAACTATTCTTTATTACATGTGGAAACTTTTGGAACCGTTTGAAATTGCTCAAGCCCTTCCAAAAAGCTAATCCAGACAACCCCCTTATATATGTTACTAGATCACAAGATGCTATAAAAGAAGGTGTTAACATACAAGGCCTTATTGACTTTTATTTAGAGCAAAATTATCAAAGAAGATTAAGCTATATTAGGATCTTTTGAAAGAGCTTACAACAAGCTTATGCTAACACCCTCCTTAATTAAGTTTCTATTTTCGTTTTAGCGACTGTTTTGAGGACTTACTTTAAAGTGTTTATGTTCTTGAAAAATCACTTTATTATACGGGTTAGATTGGTAGGCTTACGAACCTGTCTAACCTATTTAACCCGCTAACCATATATGTATACGGGTTAAATAGGTCATGTTCGGGTTATGTGTAAACAAGTTAGGATTGACATAATTGACCTGAATATTTAAACGAGTTGGGTTCGGGTGACCCGCCAACCTGATAACCCGACCCGAATTGCCTCCTTAGCGAACATTGAGAAAGTTCCTTCCTAATAGCTATTAGATGAATTTAACCCTAATTTTTATTATTAATTAGTGGAACCATTCATCGTTTATGCTACCGTTTACAAATTACACGCACAAATTCTCCTTCACATTTAGCTTCATTTTAGGTAGGTATAACCTTTATTTATCTTTGCAACGTGTTACTTAGATTGTAAAGAACATAGTTCTTTGAAAACTGATTAGAATTTAATGTTTGGTTTGCTAGAAACTATTCTTTATTACATGGAGATGACTTGTAACTATTTGATGGCTTATCAGCTTATTTTTGTAGAAACTTTTTGGAACCGTTTGAAATTGCTCAAGCCCTTCCAAATAAGCTAATCGAGACACCCCCTTGTTTATATATGTTACTAGATAACAAGATGCTATAAAAGAAGGTTAGAAGGCCTTATTGACTTTTTGATACGCACCAAAAGGAGTTATTTAAAACTCGTTAATGGATTACAAACTGTTGGACAATCAATGGTGGGTTGTTACGAGAACTAGAATAAGAGAATTACAAAGAAGGAAGTTTACACAATCACTTTTATTTAGAGAAAATTTATCAAAGAAGCTTAATCTATATTAGGGTCTTTTAAAAGAGCTTACAACAAGCTTATGCTGACACCCTCCTCAATTAAGTTTCCATTTTCGTTTTAACGAGTGTTTTGAGCACTTACTTTAAAGTGTTTATGTTCTTGAAAAATCACTTTAATATAGTTAGATAGGAATGTTCCAAACTTACAACAAAAAAAAGCATGTTCTAATACTTATTCTCTGCTTTAGAAAAAGGCAATAATCAGATAAACACATGGATAAGAGGAGTGTTTAGAGGACATGTGTTTACGATTGCTTGATAAAAAAAATGTGTATTTGTCGTTTTCGAGTGTTGGATGTAGAATCTGTTTGTTTGAGGGTGGAATAAGAACTTTGGGAGTTGTTTATTCAAACTCTATATTCTACAATGCATTTTTTTATATTTCAAGAAGCATATACAATCTCATTAATCAACCCTCGACTGTTACAAATTATCACCCTCTCATAATAGTGAAAAGATTTCGAACCTTGGCACACATGGACTTGTACTTTTTTTTCCCTGTATAATGGAAATTGTCTCATGGAACACATAAAGCTTCCACATTAGCAATAGAAAATGTTATCAAATGAAATTTAGGAAAATGTGGTGGATTCGATTATGTGTTTAGAAGATGATATTTGCATTTGATGGCTAATTTGCTTACACATTTCCTCTTTCTAGCATCATGAAACGGGCTTATGGGACACACAAAACATCTAAATTTTCACCAGAAGATGGTATTAGCAACATGCCAGAGAATGTGATCAGTCATATTTTGGAGTGCTTGCCTATAAAAGACGCTGTTAGGACGGGTATCTTGTCGAGAAACTGGAGGTTTAACTGGACTAATATCAGCCAACTCGTATTTGATGAGAAGTTCTTTGGACCAGGTCTAGATGGCGGAAATAACTGCAATGAGAGGACTATAAGTAGACTTCTCCTCCATCTTAAAGGTGTCGTAACAAAGTTTGTCCTTTTTATACCATATCACAAGATATTAGATGTTGAGGAAGTTTATCATTGGGTTTTGTTCTTTTCCCGTAAAGGAATTAGGGAGTTCACAGTCATAAATAACCACCCAAAAGTACTAAAGTTGCCTACCCATCTTTTTGCTTGCCTAGAGCTCAAACTTTTGAAGCTTCGTAATTGCTGTTTCCATGTGTCCCCAGGCTTTTGTGGATTTCCAAATCTATTGAACTTGGACTTTAGTCTTGTAGAAATTAAAAGTCAAAATATTGGGGAATTCATAAGTTGGTGCCCCTTACTTGAGATTCTGGAAATTAGTTATGCCTGTCGTTTAGGCAAAGTGAAACTAGTTGATATTACAAAACTAAAGAATCTTAAAGTGTTAATGTTGCCATTACACGACCTTGAAAATATAGCCATCAAAAGTTCAGATATCTTTGAGCTTGTTGGTTTCCTTCCGAAACTTCAAGAGCTTTGTTTGAGTTTTCTAAACTGCAAGGTAATTAGACTAACTTGCTTCTTTGAAATTCAATTTACAAACTAGCTATGCAAAGCTTTATGAATGCTTAAATATATGAAGTGGCTTTGTACTTACTGCAGTTAGCTGGTGGTAGCAAGCTGGTCCCTACTGTATTTCCTTGTCTCAAAGCTCTTACATTTTTCGCGATAGATTTTGGAAGTTCTGCAATGCTATCATGTGCTTTTGGAATGATATGGGGATCGCCAAATTTGCAGAGCCTTCGTGTAACAGTGAGTAAATGCATTTTTATCTTATTGTGCTACTCAAAATCTCATTGTTGTGCATATGTACATTATTAATATGTTTCTTGTAGGCTATATACAAAGATGTGGTTCCACCACCTTCACTTAAATGTTTGGAGGTACACTATACCAAAACGAGGAAGCTGCAGCTACAGTCTGTTTGGTTTTCTTCCTTTAGAGGTTTAGAGTCTGAAATATGCTTGATAAAGTGTATACTTGCTTGCTCCCCTTCGCTAAAGAGGATTGCTATCTATCCTGGCTCATTCGAAGCGTCTGGTGATGAAAAAGGGAAGTTGATGTTTGCTTCCAAGTTGTTAGAGCTCCCTCGAGCCTCAACAAACGCTGAAGTGAAGATCCACTGGTCTCACTCAGAAACTTGAACTTGCCTACTATTCCCTATGGTTTCGGTAATGGTGTTAATATTGGCCTCATTAGTACTTTAATGTAAGATTTCGGCTAAACTATATGCTTGATGCTCTTGTTTTGTTTTCATTGGGCATATGCGATGATTAGCCTTGTACGGAGTAATAGTCGGTTTCTTGTTTGTAATGTTACTGTGTATATTATATTGTTTATTCTAAGTTGGTGTGTGCCGTTTAGTCTAAGTTCAGTTTTAACCCATAGAGTATGCACTGACAGTTGCGGGTTGCAGACACATATGCAAGACGTGAAAGATCACCCAAGATAATGCTGGATCCATCAAGAACTTAACGCGGACGACTGTCATGTAGAAGTAGCTTCCATTTGATATTGATCTAGCTGTTTTATGTTGCATGTTGGCAATTAAAAGACGACTGAAGTTGAGGTGGTTTAACGATCAGGAATTGCACTCGAGATTACACACAGAGATCACACACATTTTAGTGTTAAAAGTTTTATACATATATTTCATTAAAGCTTATAAAGAAGCACCTCACCATTTTGACTCAAACCCAAATCATTTTGCCATGATCCTTGACTGATATTTGCATGTTAGACCACGGGAAGTTATCGACAAGTTGAACACGTATGCAAATAACTTTTCGACCCAGCTACCAGACTTGTGATCAAAAGGATGGATTTCAAAATCAAATGATTTGTTCTCATACAACGATGCTATTTGATATTTAGTTGTACAACATTTGTTTATACATAGGTCATCGAGGTTACTAATAATTCTCGATAGTATTTGATATACTCTTCTTCGTTTTCTAAGGTGTCAAAAATATGTTGGATTTCGATATGTTCAATCTTGAACAACTCATTAATCTCAACAGAGTAATATTGGGTGAAAAATACTAAAAGGATGTTCATGACATTCTACACAGCATGAACTGAAATTAAGAGTATCGACGATGGGGTGTACTGGCCGAGTGGTCAATCTTCCCCGTATTGCCACCTCACAACACACAAACACACGGGAAGGCTCTGGGGCACTTTCCCCCGGTCGGGGAGAATAAGTCCATTTAAGATAGTTACTTAACTTTAAAAGAGTACAATTGTTTCAAAAAAAGGGTTTAAGACATAGGAATGAATTTTATCATTGCAACACAAAACAGAAAGGGATTCGTAGCTCCATAATCACTACACAATTAGACTTTATTATTTGATTGTGTATCTCTTTTCAAAACCTTGGTGCAACAATTCCTCACCAAGACTTATTTTGTAACATATTTATTTAGTCGAATAACACTTTTTGATACTTTCTAAACTAAAGTCCATTTTTAATGTGAATTATGTCAATCTACTACAATAAGCACTAAAAACCACTAAAGTTGCCTACCCATCTTTTCGCTTGCCTAGAGCTTGTTGGATCATTAAACTTGATTTGATCCAAACAAGTATAGAACATCCACAAAGGCCCAAGTCCATAAGGAAGAAAAATCTAGAGCTCTATCTATAAGAAATATGTAGAATGATCCTTAAAATATCCATAGAATTGTGTAGAATATTGTAGCTAAAAAATATCTAGAGTATAGATATGTATAATGTTGGAAATATCTAGAGTTCCATGGAAGTATCTTGGTACTACACTCTTTCATGGACTAGTATAAATAGAGGGTGGTGTGATGCATTTGTAATCAAGCAAATCAAGGAAAACATAAGCAATTAATAATATTTCAAATCTTTCACAAGTATTCATCTCTTCCTAAATTTCACTTACAACCTCTTCATCAATTATAAGCCTAAAAGGCCTTCGAGTTTCTAACAAGTTGGTATCAAGAGCTAGAAGATCACGATGTCAAGCATGATGAACTTGTTCCAATTTCCTCGTCTTACCAAAGACAACTATGGTAGTTGGTGCATTCGAATGAAGGCGTTACTAGGTTCACATGATGTATGGGAGATGGTAGAGAAAGGTGTTGAGAAAGTAGATGATGAAAGTTCCATGAATGCCGCCCAAAGGGTGGAGTTGCAAAAGGCAATAAAGAAGGATCAAAGTGCTCTTACACTCATCTATCAATGTCTTGATGATGCGATGTTTGAAAAAGTTGCAAATGCAACTACTTCCAAGGAAGCGTGGGAGATCTTTCAAAATGCTTTCAAAGGAATCGACAAAGTAAAAAAGGTGCGTCTTCAAACTCTTAGAGGAGTGTTCAAAAAACTCCAAATGGAGGAATCCGAAACCATTTCGGATTATTTCACTCGTGTCTTGACCATTTCAAATGAAATGAAGAGAAATGGTGAAAGCTTGAGTGACACAAGGGTGATAGAAAAGATTCTTCGTTCTTTGCCCCCAAGCTTTGATTACATTTTCGTGGCCATAGAGGAGTCAAAAGACATAGACTCAATGGCCATTGATCAACTCATGGGATCTTTACAAGCCCATGAAGAGAAGTTGAAGAAAAGAAGGGGGAAAGAACCCTTGGAGCAAGCTTTATACTCAAAGGTCTCTTTCAAAGAAAGAGAAAAGAGCTTTCTACATGGAAAGGAGCAAGGACGAGGACGAGGTATTTTTCGAGGTCGTGGTAGTTTCCAAGGCCGAGGACGAGGAAGAGAATATGTCAACAAAGAAGATAAAAACCATTGGTCTTCATATCGAAGAGGTCGTGGGAGAGGCTTTCAATCTCAAAGAGGAGGTAAGCCCCAAACACAATGTTACAACTGTCGTAAATATGGTCATTATGCCAATAAGTGTACTAGCTCAAGACAAGTGGAAGAAAAAGCTAATCTTGTGGAGGTAGAAGACGGAGATGAGCTTACCTTGCTAATGGCAAGACATCACGAAAAAGAAGAGAGGATAGAGCCATGGCATATAGATTCCACTGCAAGTAACCATATGACGGGTGAAGAAGACTTGTTCGTGGAGATGGAGAAAAGTAAAGGTAACGTCACCTTTGGAGACGAATCAAAGGCGCCGGTGAAAGGAAAAGGTAAGATACTTATCCGAGCAAAAGATGGAAGTCACCAATATATTTCGGACGTATACAATGTGCCCAATCTTAAAAGTAATATTTTAAGCGTGGGACAACTTTTAGAGAAAAATTACAATATTCATTTCAAGGATCGTAGTGCTACAATAAGGAATCCCGAAGGAAAGCTCATAGCAAAAGTGCCTATGACCAAAAACCGAATGTTCCTTCTAAACATTCAACATGATGAAGCTAAGTGCTTAAAGAGTTGTTTGAAGGATCATTCGTGGCTTTGGCACATGAGATACGGGCACTTAAACATTGGTGACTTAAAGTTATTATCCTCAAAGGGAATGGTGAAAGGGTTAGATCAAATTGATCATCCCAATCAACTGTGTGAAGGATGCCTTCTTGGGAAGCATGCTAGGAGTTCGTTCCTAAAAGAAGCGACATCAAGAGCTAAGGAGCCTTTACATCTAATTCACACGGATTTGTGTGGTCCCATTACTCCACCCTCTTATAGTAAGAATCTTTACTTTATGCTTTTTATTGATGACTTTTCAAGAAAAACTTGGGTATATTTTCTAAAAGAAAAATCCCAAGCTTTTGAAACTTTTAAAACATTTAAAACTATGGTTGAAAAAGAGAAAGGTTTAAAAATTAAATCAATGAGATCCGATAGAGGTGGAGAATTTTTTATCAAAAGAATTTAACAAATTTTGTGAGGATAATGGGATCCGGAGATTTTTAACGGCTCCTTACTCCCCACAACAAAATGGAGTGGTTGAGAGAAAGAATAGAACCATTCTCAATATGGTCCGAAGCATGTTGAAAAGTAAGAAGATGCCAAAGGAGTTTTGGGCCGAGGCGGTTGATTGTGCAGTATATCTATTGAACCGGTGTCCATCAAAGAGTTTAGATAACAAGACTCCACAAGAAGCATGGAATGGGATGAAGCCTACCGACTCTCACCTAAGGGTATTCGGAAGCATATCATATGTCCACGTTCCCAGCCAAAGGCGATTAAAGCTTGATGATAGAAGTGAGAAGCATGTGTTTATTGGCTACGACAAGCAGTCTAAAGGTTATAAGCTCTATAATCCAATCACAAGGAAGGTGGTAGTGAGTAGAGACGTGGATTTCGATGAAGAAGAGACATGGGATTGGAGCATCAAGGAAAATGAAAGGTATGACTTTCTTCCTATGACTGATGAAGAAGAGACGGGTGTTCAAGTGAAGAAGTCCAACAACCTCAAAGTCCAACTCCAACCCAAGAATCACCTTCAAGTTCAAGTGAAGGAGAACCGAAGACAAGAAGTTTGCAGGAGCTCTATGAGGTAACTGACAAAATACCCCTTACTTGTTTATACGTTGATTGTGAACCTTTAGTTTTTGAGGAGGCTATGAAAAGCAAGAAATGGAGACAAGCCATGGACGAGGAGATAAAGTCAATACTAAAGAATGATACGTGGGAGTTGACGACCCTTCCGAAAGGCCAAAAGGCTATTGGAGTCAAATGGGTATACAAGACCTAGAAAAACGCCAAAGGCGAAGTGGAAAAGTACAAGGCAAGACTTGTGGCAAAAGGTTACAAGCAGAAGCATGGTATCGACTACGAAGAGACGGATGATGGAATTTTCATAAGTCAAGAAGGATATGCCATTGAGATATTAAAGAAGTTTGGCATGGATAAGTGCAATCCCGTTGGCACCCCCATAGAACATAAGGCAAAGCCTTCTAAGCATGACGGAGGAGAAGCGGTAGACTCAACTCAATTCAAGAGTCTCGTTGGAAGATTGCGCTATTTGACATGTACAAGACCTGACATACTCTTTGCGGTTGGTTTAATTAGTCATTTCATGGAAGAGCCTACGACAAAGCATTTGGAGATTGCAAAGAGGATCCTCCGTTATATCAAAGGTACCGTAAACTACGGAATGTTTTATTCAACAAGTGAAGACTTCAAGCTGGTTGGATATAGCGACAGTGACTGGGCTGGAGACAAAGACGATGGAAGAAGTACAACAGGATTCATATTCTTCCTAGTATGCTAAAGGAGCTACACATGGAACAGGAAGATGCGACTGAGATCTATGTGGATAACAAGTCAGCCATTGACTAAGCTAAAAATCCAGTATACCATGATCGAAGTAAGCATATCAACACTCGTTATCACTTTATTCGAGAGTGCATTGCAAGGAAAGATGTGCAAGTGATACATACGAGGTCCGAAAACCAAGTTGCAGATATCCTCACCAAGCCGATCAACGAGAAATATTTTTCAAGACAACGAATGATGCTTGGAGTCGGTAAATCAAGTTTAAAGGGGGGTGTTGGATCATTAAACTTGATTTGATCCAATCAAGTATAGAACATCCACAAAGGCCCAAGTCCATAAGGAAGAAAAATCTAGAGCTCTATCTATAAGAAATATGTAGAATGATCCTTAAAATATCCATAGAATTGTGTAGAATATTGTAGCTAAGAAATATCTAGGGTATAGATATGTATAATGTTGGAAATATCTAGAGTTCCATGGAAGTATCTTGGTACTAGACTCTTCCATGGACTAGTATAAATAGAGGGTGGTGTGATGCATTTGTAATCAAGCAAAATCAAGGAAAACATAAGCAATCAATAATATTCCAAACCTTTCATAAGTATTCCTCTCTTCTTAAATTTCACTTACAACCTCTTCATCAAATATAAGCCTAAAAGGCCTTCGAGTTTCTAGCAAATTGGTATCAAGAGCTAGAAGATCACGATGTCAAGCATGATGAACTTGTTCCAATTTCCTCGTCTTACCAAAGACAACTATGGTAGTTGGTGCATTCGAATGAAGGCGTTACTAGGTTCACATGATGTATGGGAGATGGTAGAGAAAGGTGTTGAGAAAGTAGATGATGAAAGTTCCATGAATGCCGCCCAAAGGGTGGAGTTACAAAAGGCAAGAAAGAAGGATCAAAGTGCTCTTACACTCATCTATCAATGTCTTGATGATGCGATGTTTGAAAAAGTTGCAATGCAACTACTTCCAAGGAAGCGTGGGAGATCCTTCAAAATGCTTTCAAAGGAATCGACAAAGTGAAAAAGGTACGTCTTCAAACTCTTAGAGGAGAGTTCGAAAAACTCCAAATGGAGGAATCCGAAACCATTTCGGATTATTTCACTCGTGTCTTGATCATTTCAAATGAAATGAAGAGAAATGGTGAAAGCTTGAGTAACACAAGGGTGATAGAAAAGATTCTTCGTTCTTTGCCCCCAAGCTTTGATTACATTGTCGTGGCCATAGAGGAGTCAAAAGACATAGACTCAATGACCATTGATCAACTCATGGGATCTTTACAAGCCCATGAAGAGAAGTTGAAGAAAAGAAGAACCCTTGGAGCAAGCTTTATACTCAAAGGTCTCTTTCAAAGAAAGGGAAAAGAGCTTTCTACATGGAAAGGAGCAAGGACGAGGACGCGGTATTTTTCGAGGTCGTGGTGGTTTCCAAGGCCGAGGACGAGGACGAGGAAGAGAAGATGTCAACAAAGAAGTTGAAAACCAATGGTCTTCATATCGAAGAGGTCGTGGGAGAGGCTTTCAATCTTAAAGAGGAGGTAAGCCCCAAACACAATGTTACAACTGTCTTAAATATGGTCATTATGCCAATGAGTGTACTAGCTCAAGACAAGTGGAAGAAAAAGCTAATCTTGTGGAGGTAGAAGACGGAGATGAGCTTACCTTGCTAATGGCAAGACATGACGAACAAGAAGAGAGGATAGAACCATGGCATATAGATTCCGCTGCAAGTAACCATATGACGGGTGAAGAAGACTTGTTCGTGGAGATGGAGAAAAGTAAAGGTAACGTCACCTTTGGAGACGAATCAAAGGCACCGGTGAAAGGAAAAGGTAAGATACTTATCCGAGCTAAAGATGGAAGTCACCAATATATTTCGGACGTATACAATGTGCCCAATCTTAAAAGTAATATTTTAAGCGTGGGAAAACTTTTAGAGAAAAATTACGATATTCATTTCAAGGATCGTAGTGCTACAATAAGGAATCCCGAAGGAAAGCTCATAGCAAAAGTGCCTATGACCAAAAACCGAATGTTTCTTCTAAACATTCAACATGATGAAGCTAAGTGCTTAAAGAGTTGTTTGAAGGATCATTCGTGGCTTTGGCACATGAGATACGGGCAC
Organism: Chrysanthemum seticuspe; assembly: GCA_019973895.1. Taxonomy (NCBI): domain Eukaryota; kingdom Viridiplantae; phylum Streptophyta; class Magnoliopsida; order Asterales; family Asteraceae; genus Chrysanthemum; species Chrysanthemum seticuspe. The sequence goes on along the minus strand of BPTQ01000005.1, from coordinate 356,939,225 downwards.
TTAAACTTTGATGACTTAAAGTTATTATCCTCAAATGGAATGGTGAAAGGGTTAGATCAAATTGATCATCCCAATCAACTGTGTGAAGGATGCCTTCTTGGGAATCATGCTAGGAGTTCGTTCCCGAAAGAAGCTACATCAAGAGCTAAGGAGCCTTTACAGCTAATTCACACGGATTTGTGTGGTCCCATTACTCCACCCACTTATAGTAAGAATCTTTACTTTATGCTCTTTATTGATGACTTTTCAAGAAAAACTTGGATATATTTTCTAAAAGAAAAATCCCAAGCTTTTAAAACTTTTAAAACATTTAAAACTATGGTTGAAAAAGAGAAAGGTTTAAAAATTAAATCAATGAGATCCGATAGAGGTGGAGAATTTTTATCAAAAGAATTTAACAAATTTTGTGAGGATAATGGGATCCGAAGATTTCTAACGGCTCCTTACTCCCCAAAACAAAATGGAGTGGTTGAGAGAAAGAATAGAACCATTCTCAATATGGTCCGAAGCATGTTGAAAAGTAAGAAGATGCCAAAGGAGTTTTGGACCGAGGCGGTTGATTGTGCAATATATCTATTGAACCGGTGTCCGTCAAAGAGTTTAGATAACAAGACTCCACAAGAAGCATGGAATGGGATGAAGCCTACCGTCTCTCACCTAAGGGTATTCGGAAGCATAGCATATGTCCACGTTCCCAGCCAAAGGCGATTAAAGCTTGATGATAGAAGTGAGAAGCATGTGTTTGTTGGCTACGACAAGCACTCGAAAGGTTATAAGCTCTATAATCCAATCACAAGGAAGGTGGTAGTGAGTAGAGACGTGGATTTCGATGAAGAAGAGATATGGGATTGGAGCATCAAGGAAAATGAAAGGTATGACTTTCTTCCTATGACTGATGAAGAAGAGACGGGTGAATCAAGTGAAGAAGTCCAACAACCTCAAAGTCCAACTCCAACCCAAGAATCACCTTCAAGTTCAAGTGAAGGAGAACCGAAGACAAGAAGTTTGCAGGAGCTCTACGAGGTAACTGACAAAATACCCCTTACTTGTTTATACGTTGATTGTGAACCTTTAGTTTTTGAGGAGGCTATGAAAAGCAAGAAATGGAGACAAGCTATGGACGAGGAGATAAATTCAATAGTGAAGAATGATACGTGGGAGTTGACAACCCTTCCGAAAGACCAAAAGGCTATTGGAGTCAAGTGGGTATACAAGACCAAGAAAAACGCCAAAGGCGAAGTGGAAAAGTACAAGGCAAGACTTGTGGCAAAAGGTTACAAGCAGAAGCATGGTATCGACTACGAAGAGGTATTTGCTCCTGTTGCTCGCTTAGAAACTATTAGAATGATTATTGCTATTGCTGCTCAATATAGGTGGAAAATCCACCAAATGGATGTAAAGTCTGCATTTCTAAATGGACTTCTTGAAGAAGAAGTTTATGTGGAGCAACCAGAGGGATATGTTGCCAAAGGGCAAGAAGGTAAAGTGCTAAGGTTGAAGAAGGCCTTATATGGTCTAAAGCACGCACCACGTGCTTGGAATACTAGAATTGACAAGTATTTTCAAGAACATGGTTTTACTAAATGCCTAAGTGAATATGCACTTTACGTGAAATTTGCAAATTGAAGTATACTGCTCGTATACTTGTACGTGGATGATTTGATCTTTACAGGAAACTCTCAAGCTGGTTGGATATAGCGACAGTGACTGGGCTGGAGACAAAGACGATGGAAGAAGTACAACAGGATTCATATTCTTCCTAGGTAACAATGCTTTTACATGGTCTTCAAAGAAGCAACCTATTGTTACTTTGTCTAGTTGTGAAGCGGAGTACGTAGCTGCAACATCATGTGTATGTCACGCAATTTGGCTTAGAAGTATGCTAAAGGAGCTACACATGGAATAAGAAGATGCGACTGAGATCTATGTGGATAACCAGTCGGCCATTGACTTAGCTAAAAATCCAGTATACCATGATCGAAGTAAGCATATCAACACTCGTTATCACTTTATTCGAGAGTGCATTGCAAGGAAAGATGTCCAAGTGATACATACGAGGTCCGAAAACCAAGTTGCAGATATCCTCACCAAGCCGATCAACGAGAAAGATTTTTCAAGACAACGAATGATGCTTGGAGTCGGTAAATCAAGTTTAAAGGGGGGTGTTGGATCATTAAACTTGATTTGATCGAATCAAGTATAGAACATCCACAAAGGCCCAAGTCCATAAGGAAGAAAAATCTAGAGCTCTATCTATAAGAAATATGTAGAATGATCCTTAAAATATCCATAGAATTGTGTAGAATATTGTAGCTAAGAAATATCTAGAGTATTGATATGTTTAATGTTGGAAATATCTAGAGTTCCATGGAAGTATCTTGGTACTAGACTCTTCCATGGACTAGTATAAATAGAGGGTGGTGTGATGCATTTGTAATCAAGCAAAATCAAGGAAAACATAAGCAATCAATAATATTCCAAACCTTTCATAAGTATTCCTCTCTTCCTAAATTTCACTTACAACCTCTTCATCAAATATAAGCCTAAAAGGCCTTCGAGTTTCTAACAAGAACGTAGGGCGACAAAGTAGCTATCCAAACTTAACCAAAATTCTTCATTATATCATGTGATTTTAGTTGGTTGTTCTGAGTGTGTATGTTAGGATGTTTTAATAAACACCAACCAGCTTAATGCGATATAGTAGTTTCAAAAGGCTTACCATTTAGGAAGTTTTAAAATGTTGCAATCACAGACTATAAGTCATTCATCATTGTATAGATCAATATTTATTTCTAATATGAAAATGTCTAAGCATCTAATATGATACTCTTAAGTTGGTTGTACCAAATAACAGATGTTACATTCTTTACATGTGCAGAACATTAATCCAACTACATTTAAGCTATTCATTGTTGCATGTTCCAATATACCATAAGACAATACGCAATCGCGTTAGGTGTTGCAATTAATCCTTCCTTAGCAAACAATGTAGTTTTGGTATTTTCTATGACGCCAACACATGACAGCCTTCTTTTCTAGCAGCTTATAATCAACAAATGACATTATGTGGGTGCGTCTTACTATATGTGCGACTGTCCAACACAAGCATAAATCAAACAAAGATTCGAAACTTCAATAATACCAGGAACAAACCTTGTTATGTTGATATTATTAGAGCACATACGAGCCAGATACGAAATTAGAGCACTAACAATACTAAACTTATATACTAAAAATACCACAAATAAATGAGTTATAATTAAAACAGACAACGTACTAGATCACACGAGGCTTTGATAATAAGTTCACAGGGACGTGTATAGACACCGTGTTTGTTCAGTGTAGCATACTCTTTGAGATGGTCTTTCATCGATCCAAGCCTGTAAATTTTTGAATATGGGCGTCGAATACGATCGAGGATTCTTCACCATCTATATTAAGATTAAGAAAACAAAAAACAGATAGAGATAATAACAATACATAATAAAAATAAATTATAGTATGCGTGTTGAAAAGTAAGAATTATTTACATATTCAAGGGTGCAAGATACTCTGTGGTATTCCAACATTGTAGTGAAAACCACTGAAATAGCCGTCAGCCGGATCCATTCTGTGAATAGAACGCCCATACATGTTTAAACGAGGCCAGAGTAACACATAAGAGTCAGTGAACGTGGATGGTGGCAAGAACCGGACATCTTTAGATGGTAAAGAGCGATACATATGTGCAATCTGTTTGAACAAGAAATATTAAATAAAAAATAGATTAAGATTGTATACCAAAATAGAAGAGGAAAAAAAATGATTTAAGATTATATAATAAACTCTTAAAAAATAAAAGAGAGAAAAGAAAGAATACATGGATAAGACGCTTTCTCATCAACAAGGATATCATCAGGGTTAGGATTCGGGTTATCAGCACGGTTAGGATTGGGGTTATCATCAGGGTTAGGATCCGGGTTAACACTTGGGCAAGGAGTATCTGCCATGAGAAAGTGTTTTGAGATGCAGAACAAAGTGTGTGTTTTGAAAGACGGTATTTTTTGAAGATGATGAAAAATGGACTACTGTAATAAACAAATGCCCAAAGACACCCTAAACAAGTCCAAATGCAATATTTTATTTTTATTTTTTAATTCATACTAGCCGGGTACCCGCACAAAGCGGCGGCGATAAGTATAGTTATATGTGTTTGCTTACCCGTTTAGTGAATTCGTTTCACAACACTTCAAATGTATATGTGTTAGTTGTAAGTGTTTGTTTGGGTTACCCGTAACTTTCCCGTAGCTTTCCCGCGACATCATTATTCCCGCATATAGAAATACACTCTCAATCTCTTACGCGTCAAACACTACCCCAAAAGTATATGATTTTGAAGAATCAAGATTATATTGATTGAAATAAATGAAATAAAGGTTAAAGTTGTAAAAATTTGAATTAAAATAAAATAAACCCATTAAAAATATAAAAACTAAAAACTCATAAAAATATATCAAAATGGATGTTGAATTAAAGAGCATAAAATTTTAGAAAATATGGTGAAATTAGATTATAAAAAAAATAAGTAGATAAAAAGATATTTTAATTTAAAAATAAAGATGAATTTTTAGTTGAAAAATGAGATATGTCATTTTATAATTGGAGATTTTTATCTTAATTTTTAGTGGTTAGGAGTTAGGTTTGGAGTTTGTTAGAAGTTAGGCTTAAAGTTTGTTAAGAAGTGACACATGTCATCTCATGATTGGAGCTCCTTATCTTAATTTTTGGTTAGAAAAACTCTTTCCATAATAAGCAAGTAAAAAAGTATGAATTTTTAAGCCTTCTAATTTTAGAAGGCCTAAATGCATTATAAAGTAGTATAGATATAGATATAGATATAGATATATACTTAATCTGCAATATCGGTGAAATATCAAAAGGTTTTCATGATGGTCGGTGACATCTAAAATATGCAGCGCTTGAACTTTGTCGGTGCGTTATTGGGCTTCTGGACTTTGCCCAAAAATTTACCATGTAGCCCACAATTCCACCTCAGTGGTATAATATCCAACCCAGAAATCACCCCTCTCCAACCGACTGAAAGAGCTAGAAAAAGCCGCCCTCATACCGCCTATTGCTTATTCTTATCGGAACCCATGATGCTAACCTCATCTATGCTAAAAAAAAAATTGATTCGCAGATCCACAGGAACACTTCCTAGACAAATCTATCACACACAATGACAGGATTTGGTCTGAATATCATAGATGAAAATTTATGAGCGGCCGCTTAAAGTGAGGATGGAAGTAAGGGGATTTTGTGCCGGCGACGTGTTTGATGAAAGAATTTTGTTTCTGGTATTTTTTTATTATCAAGTGAGTAAATATTTGCAAATTGTACAAGATGTTGTTCGTGGTACCTGACGAAGCTGAAGAGTTGCAATACTTTTGGTTTGGGCTTTTGTTGCGAAATCGTGTTGTTTGTGCAAAAAAATGTTAATTTGTCTTTCGTCGTTTATATAAGCTTACTTTTTAAAGTATCAGGTAGTTTGAATTGTCCTAAATTTCATGATGAATACATTGGAAAGCGTTTCAAAGCTGCCTTATTTGAACAACAGACATGGCTCACCTGTTACTGAAGGTGATATACTTGATTTATTTCTAATATTCAAACTTTCTATCCATTTTACATTGGAGCCCATTTGGTTTGTGCTTTTGCTTCATGTTTTATAATGTTTGGATAAAAGTATTGTGCTTACGATTATCTTTAGATTATAACCCCCTAATGGTTGGAATCTTAATCGCATCCACAGTTTGTCCACTAAAAATTGAGCCACCTAGTTCGGTTTCGGAAGTCGGAAGCTTTGTGTTACCCTGACGGTAGCTGATAAATGGTAACGAAAGGAAGAATGGGTTCGTTAACATATCATCCGTCTCAAGAATGATTAATGAAATTATTGGCAGGTTTCTTTTTTTGTATACGCTTCTCAAATCTTTCTTTTGTTAATTTGATGCCACACTTATAATGATAGTAATACATTAGTATTTGAATCTTATAACAAGATTTGTTCACGGGTTATTAGAGAGGAGTATAAATATAAAAACTTATTTAGCATTCATACGATTTGAAAACGGTCTATGTATAAAGAATGCTTCATTTTTTTTGACGTTGCCGTCATTTTTACTCTCCACGAACAAACAAAATACTACTAGAAAAATATGATATACTCATATATTATATCATATATAGTGTGATATTTGCACCAGTTTCGACCCGTTTTTGGAATATGTGTATAGTTTTGGTTGAGAAGGTTGACGGTAAACCTAATGTCGACTACATGATTAAATTTCGGCGGATAATCACACGTACGCTGTTATCTTAATGGCTACTTAGGCTCTTATTTGTCGAACCTACTATCGCTGAAATGGGTTCGCTTTCTGCTAAGTTCATACGTAGGTCATTGTCGCTGTCTTCATCTGCAACCCCACCAATACTCTCATTCGTAATGAGCCTGTTGTTGTTGCCTCATTACGCTATACACAAGCTTCGGTACATTGCCGCATTACGCTGTAAGATATTTTCATGTAACATATATTGGAAACCGTTACAAGCCTTTTGAACAAATGATATAATCGAGCACTTGCAGGCTAGAGAAGCAGAAACTGAATCACAGAAAAAAATTATGGAAGCATTCAAGAAACAACTCATGCAGATCTAACCAGGTGACAACATCCAAGTTTTACATTTTATTACCATTAAAAGCGTATAGTTGACGTTGTTATTTATAACCTTTTATGCACTAAGCTTACTACTTTGACCCTCATGTGAAATAGTGAAAAGGGCAAGCTACAACTAATGGCTGTTGCCATAATTGAGGACGTCACAGCTCAAGCTTCAGCACCGTATACCGCAGTTTCATTTGACTGTTGAGAGGATCCAAACCGGAAACGCCACATTCAAAGAATAGAAATACATGTCAGTTTTAGATAATACATTAATCGCAGCCATATTCTGACTTCTATTAATCATTACTATAGGTAACAATATTTTTTACATTGGCATGCAGAAAACGGCCACCTTTATACAATGAGCTTTCAAAAGGCCATAGCCCAAAGGTACAAATGATTGATCTATTTTTTCTTTAATACGATGTATGCATTCGTTAATTTTAAGTTCTAGACTTCACAAGATAATTTCAGTACCATCTGCCAAGAGTAGATAATCAGGCTTGAAAACACTACTGACAAAAGAGAAGGTAGAGAATTTGAAGTTTATTGAGCTCGATGTACTGATAGAAGGATACAGCAGCAGCGATCTGAAGATCAATTTATAAGCAAGCCTTGCAGGCAGCGGTTATATTGTCGGTCAAGTTTCCACACTTTGCGACTGGTGCGTTTTCTTTTACGTCCGTTTGATGTATTAAATTTCTTATATTTGGTGATTGCTAAGATGGTGTTTGGTGTTACTTATTAACACTATGTCTATCTTTAATGTGTCTTGGTATAACAGATAACGGTTTCCAGAGGGTGTGGTTCATAGGGTGTCGTTGAGGGGGTGTGGTTCAGAGGGTGTGGTGCCTACTTAGGGAATCCGGAAGCTATATCCTTTGAAACGCAGGCTACAAACACATTATGTACTACATAATTATTATAATGTTTTTGGTAGTGTTCTTCTCATCCCTTAGTACAATGATACAGCTTAATTCAGTTTTTCGCTGTTAATTCATTATTTTTTAGTTCACTTACATGTTTGTGTTATTTTTGCGTCTTGCTTTTAGGAAAGTTACAAATGCTAGACTGATGCACTTGATGGTACATACTACTCATGTACAGATCGAACACTTGAGGTAAGTAAATCTATTTGGGCAGGGGACCTACAAGTTGATTGTGGTTGCAACCACAGTGGGTGTTTGGTATCTCATCTATGTCTTTTATTACAGGTCTATGGGGCGTGCCCACTTTGAACCGGATGTTTTTACGAAGTGAAAGGTTGATATGCTGCATTGCAATTGAATGGGGTTGTGTATGATCTATGGTCTCTAAAACAATCGCAGTCAGTATTTGCTTGACTCGAGGTTGAGGGACTTTACAAAATGGTCTTGGAAAAAGATGACATGCTACTGTGCAGCATCCATCAGGTATTTATCATCGAAGTTAAATCTATCTAAAACTCTATTTAGATCAAGTTTTGATCTTTTAAAGTCCCTATATGATGTCGTGACCTGTGATTCAACTAATTCTAACCGAATATTGATCTTTCCCATGATCTAAATGGATGAATCATGACCCTGAGCGACTTTAAAAAATTAAAATAAGTCCAGCATATGATAAATTTCCACAATGTGATCTGTTTGTGTTCTCATTCAGGAATCATGGGGCATGACTTGCAGACATGTCTATAATTGCAAGATGCAACAAATATCTGCGATAGCAGGATGTGTAGGTGTATTTTATACGAAGAATGAAATCGTTTACATGCTGTAGCAAAAATCAAGGCACATTTTTCATAGCTTCGTCATTGCTAATTCCCGACAATAATGCAAGTAGACGTTGCTAAAGACGAGCATGATTGACTTGGTGATTCAACATTAATGCAAGTAGACAAGGGAGCGGGAAAAACTGCATTGCCAATGCCAGTTTTAATTTATAAGTGTTTAAGTGGATGTTTGTTTTACCATATCTAATGGGCTCATGAATTCATGGAAATTGCGGAAAGTTCAAAACCTTCTTTTAAGGGGTTGTGACTAGGGGTGTAACCGAGCCGAGCCAAGCCCGAGCTTGACAAGGCTCGAACTCGGCTCAAAAAAAAACTAGGCTCAAGCTCGGCTCGATAGCTCGTCAAGCTTTAACCATCTAGGCTTGAACTCGGCTCGATTCAGTTTCGAGCAAAGCTCGAGCTTTGCTTGAAAAGCTCAAATATATGTATATGAATACATGATTACACATTTACACCCCTATTCCAACTCCTGAACAGGTTGATTAAGGAGTTGAGACTTAAGACTCGAAAAGAAGAACAAATACTATACAGTACCCAATGAATAAAATCATATAAAGACCCTACAAAAGGGACATACACCTTAACCAATGAATCATATCTAACTTGGACAAAATGTGACTAAATTGTCACCTAATGCCACACATTCAAGAGTCAAGAGTCAAAAGTCAAAAAGATGAAACAAGTCTAACATTAAAATGAAACATAATCAGTAAATACTAGTTAAAGTTCGAATGTCTAAAATAGTTCAACAAAATATTATTCGCGAGACGTCATAAGCTTCATAGATCTTTAATACTTGAGCAAAATGATTTCCATAACATGAATACTTATTTATAATTAGGTTAATATTCAAATTAACCCTTATTTACTTAAAGCTCGAAAAAGCTCGATAAAAGCTCGAGCCAAGCCATCAAAAGCTCGAGCTCGACTCATTATATGTTTCGAGCCAATATATTGGGCTTGAGCTCGATAAAAGCTCGACTCGATCGAGCCAAGCTCGAGTTCGAGCTCGAGTTGCTTGATAAAAGCTCGGCTTGTTTGCACCCCTAGTTGTGACCTTGCCAAAAAAAAAAAAAAAAAAATCTTACTTCTTTCAAGTTGCAGAATAATTGCATACTTCTTTGAAATGAATGTCTGGGAGTACATAATTTTAATACCAGAAGATATCCAATAGAATGGTATTATGTTGTTATTTAAGAAGTACATTTCCTGCTTTCTTAACACCGCTAAAGATGTTCAAACAACCAAAAAAAATAAACAGACTGTTCAAACTTAGTGCAACGTATCCAAAGTCCCAAAAAAATTTTAAAAAGTCCGACGCAATGCGGCGGGGGTTTTTCACCTCGTTACCACCAAAAAACCCTTAAAAAAATAATTATGTGAAAAAAAAAACATTGTACATATGAAAAGTTGGATATTAAATTAAAAATATATATAAATTCGGTTTTCGGTTTTGACCTATAACCGAACCAAACTTCGGTTCGGTTCTCGGTTGGGTAACAAATATTTTCGGTTTGGTTCAGTTTTCGGTTATGCCCCCAAAAAAATTAACCGCACAAATCGAACCGAATAAACTGATTAACCCAAGAACCGATTAACACCCCTAGATTTCAAGATTCCCAAGAAGTAAAAGCAAGGAAACTATAAAGAGTTGGTCAATACAAGGACCATTTAGCACTGTATTTATCCACACAGACAATATTTACACTTTTTTTAAATGCAACTAACTACCTGACATTATATACACAACAGATCAAACTCACAATGTCTGAAGCAAACCCGTAACCATTTAATTGGGAATACTCTCACACATAAGGTACCATACAAAAATTCAAGTAGGAACCAGTCATATACCAGTCATATAATCCTCCACCTCTTATTGAGTAAAATGTTATATTTCTGACTGGGTCTGACTCAAAAGAAAAAAAAAAAAAAAAAAAAAACAAACAACAATAATGTTTGACCACCTCTTACCGCCTCTGACTCAGTAAGAGTAAGAGGCTAATAAGACATTTTTTCAAAAAAAACAAACACAACCGTAAATTCAACTTACATTGAAACTAACTGTATAATGTTTCACTTTACCATAACACTTATAATAATAATAATAAATAAAAATAAAATATAATAATAATAATAATAATAATAATAATAATAATAATAATAATAATAATAATAATAATACATATGGTATTTTAAACATCTTTAACCTTTGATGCCGATTGTTTTCATTGATCAACAGTCGAGGGTTCTTTCGGGAAGAACGGGTTTAAGGCTTATTTGTATATGTAAAAGCTGGGTAAAGAGGTGGTTATGAGTGAAGGAGGTGGGATATTGATAAGCATATATATATATATATATATATATATATATATATATATATATATATATATATATATATATATATATATATATATATATACCGGTTTGGCGTCCCTGTTTACCACATAACAGGATATTATTATTTCTTTTTTTAAATTTCTAAACAAAGTATTTAGCAGGTACTCCACAAGACAATGTATTTAGCAGGTACATCTACACTTTCCTGATAAAACGGGAGTGCACTGTTCGTGTACTGGAGTAGATTGCCCATTTTGTTTTGCCGGCAAACGCCAGTTGAGTTTTCACTTTGGACTTCCTGCTAACTACATGAAAAACTCTCAATTCATGCTTTGCACTTTAAAACCCATTTGGTGTTTCTGCTAGAAACAATTTAATTTATTATCATTAATCTTATATATATATATATATATATATATATATATATATATATATATATATATATATATATATATATATATATATATATTATTATTTCTTTTTTTAAATTTCTAAACAAAGTATTTAGCAGGTACTCCACAAGACAATGTATTTAGCAGGTACATCTACACTTTCCTGATAAAACGGGAGTGCACTGTTCGTGTACTGGAGTAGATTGCCCATTTTGTTTTGCCGGCAAACGCCAGTTGAGTTTTCACTTTGGACTTCCTGCTAACTACATGAAAAACTCTCAATTCATGCTTTGCACTTTAAAACCCATTTGGTGTTTCTGCTAGAAACAATTTAATTTATTATCATTAATCTTATATATATATATATATATATATATATATATATATATATATATATATATATATATATATATATATATATAT